>JAXGGA010003147.1:0-5000 GCA_038373865.1 Uloborus plumipes
ATCGCGTGTCACTGTGACTGCTCTGACGTGCCACATTAAGACACTCGTGCCGCGGGTCGGCCACCTCTGATGTAACCATGGCCCGATTAAGATATCACGGGCCCTAGGCCAAATACTTTTTGGGAGCCCCCTGTGCTGAGGCTTAACGATTTTAGGCAAAGGATAAAGCAAATTTAGACATTGACTACAGCAATTTTACCCATTTGGGGGCCCCTAAATTGTGTGGGGGCCCCAGGCCACGGCCTAGTTGGCCTATTCAATAATCAGGCCCTGGGTGTAACAACTTAACCCATTAATGCCTAGCGTCCCTTTTTAGGGAGGGTCCAAAAAGTGTGCCTGAGTTTTCCAAAAATGAACCTTTCAATCAAATAATATTGTTCAATTATTACTTTGGTAACGTTTCAATTCATTATTGACAGATTGCAGCACATAACCATTGTAAAGTGTGTTCTGTAGCAGTTTTAATGTGACCTTTATCAAGAATGACATCGTTCACAATCTCAAGAACAAAAAGCTAAGTTTTTAAAATGATTCCCAAGTTTATGTTAATTGCCGCTTTTATTTCTTCTTATAAAATGTCTTTTTTGATATATCGTAGGCAGAAAAAAAAATTTAGTAAAAAAAGTATGTACCCTGTTGGTGCATAGCGTAACTTTTTGTAGACGATTTTTCTTTTTTTAATAAAAATATTATTATTAACATGAAATTTTTTTAATTATTTTTACTGTCCATTAAACACTATTTAAAACCAGTATACAAAATACCCCTAAAAATGTCAGGCATTAATGGGTTAAGTTAAAGCTTTCGATCCGCACTCTACAATCTTTCTTCCCAAACATGAGATTACGTTCATTTAAAAAATAATTAAATATGGTTTAAAAAAAACTAAAAATACTCTTTTAGAGTTAATCAAACTGCCTTAAGTTGTAGGATAGTATTAAGTATAATATACTTAATACTATCATTAATACTAAAGGAACTTGATTTCATGATACTCTGATTTCGATCTGATTTTAAAAACTGTTGAATATCCGCTAAGTTTGCATGCACTTATAATAAATACATAAACATGTAATATAGTTTAGCCTTTAAATTCAACAGTAGTATTAAATATATTACTTTTGTAGTAGAAAAGGACGTGAAGTTTATCTTTTATTCAGAGTTACATACAAACAACTGAAACACCTATAATACATCAACATGCAATAATATAGTTCAGCATTTAGTATTGATAATAGCATTGAATGTATTACTTTTATATTTGCAAAGAACGTGAATTTTATTTTTTACTCAGAGTTACATACATACATACATACAAGTCAACAAACAAACCCACATGTGGAACTTTTAAAAGCGTATTAACCCATTAATGCCTGACATTTTTTCCCCAAAGATACTTTGTATACTGGTTACAAACAGTGTTTAATGGACAGGAAAAATAATTAAAGAAATATTATGTAAAAAATAATTGTTTTATTAAGGAAAGAAAAATCGTCCTTCAAAAGTTACGATAGACCCCAGAGGGTACATACTTTTTTCACTAAATTTTTTTTCCTCCTACGATATAATATTTAAAAAGACATTTTATTAGAAGAAATAAAATCAGCAATGAACATAAACTGAAAACTTACCTTTTGAAACTTTGAAAACTTACCTTTTTTACTTGAGATTGTGAACGATGTCATTTTTGATAAAGGTCATGTTAAAACGGCTACAGAACACACTTTACTATGGCTATGTGCTGCAATCTGTTAATAGCGAATTGAAACAATACCAAGGTACTCATTGAACACTATTATTTGGTTGAAATGTTCATTTGGGGGCAATTCAGACCCTTTTTTGGACCGTCCCTAAAACGGGACGTTAGGCATTAATGGGTTAATAAATGAAGAGTAACCCATTTTAAGAAATACAGCGAACAATGACTGCTCTCAGGTATGCTTACCCCGTCAGTGCCGAAATGGGTATCATGCCTTACCTGGAAAAAGAAGAGAGAAATATTTCAATGACGGAGTAATTAAATAACTTTGTGCAAGAAAAGAAAAATACAACGTTATAGAAGCTCAAATACACAGGGATACTGCATACACGTGTTTTCTGGATACAAGGAACGATTTTTTCAATGCAAATGGGGTATCCCTGCGCATTTGTGCTTCTTTAGCGTTCTATCATTCTTTTATTTACATTTATTTCAATGACGGTCCTAAGGGAAAAAAGTTCGATGCAATCCGCCATCATTCTTAGCAAAGCATGGAAAGAAAGTAAACGACGGAATATTATAAGAATACAAACTTGCAATTTTAAAACTTAAGTTCTCAACATTTTCTGTTCCACGGCAAACTAATTCAATTTGATAGAGTTGCCAATTTCATTGAAAGCGTTTTGTTGACGAAGAATGAACGTTTTGAAATATTTTTAAAGGTCGAACACAGAGAGATGGCGCGTTACTTTGTGGCGGAGGCGAGCCGCATCATTAATACGCTTTTATTAGTTGCACATGTGGGTTTGTTTGTATGTATGTAACTCTGAATAAAAGATAAAATTTACACGTTCTTTGCAAATATAAACGTAAAATATTTAATACCTAATAATCTCTACTAATAATAAAGCTGAAGGTTTGTCTGTCTCTCTTTCTTTCTTTCTTTCTGTCTGTCTGTCTGTTACGCGCATAGCGCCAAAACCGTTCGGTCGATTTTCATTCCACTTGGCACAAAATTAGTTTGTAGCATGTAGTTTTGCCCCTCAAAGCGATTTTTCGAAAATTCCATTTCGTTCTTTTTCTATTCGAATTCTTAGCGGATATTCGATAAAATAGGGAATAAATATTTCATATATATTTTCAAGTCTTATATCATTCGAAAGCTTGAAATTTTCTGCACAAAATGAAGTTTTTTCGAAGTTTCTACGATCATCAGGAGAGCTGTAACAATTGTTTTTAGAATCCCGGAATTCAAGGCTTACCTTCAGTAAAGCAAGCCAAACGATTCTAAAATGGTAGAGCTCGAGAATAAAATTTGTTTGAAAAGAAAGATGCAATGAATTATTTTATCAACGGAAATCAACTTTTCATGTTGTTACCATGGTTACGTGTTCATACTTATTTTTGTTTCGTTCTTTTTCCAGCATTGCCAGACGCAGTATTTTTGACACTACGGTGGTATTTTTTAGGCCCAAATAAGGAGCGTAGTATTTTTCTGGCAACCCTGTTTCCAATATACTAATGACTTAATTAAAAGATTTGGCGGATTTTTTTTTTTTTTTTCATTTTCATAGATTTCGCATTTCAGCAACATTGATTTTGGCAACGTTTGGAAACAGTAGTATTTTGTAATATTTTTTTTAGAGGAGGCGTAGTATTTTTTTGTTTCAATTCTCTGGTAACCCTGTCTTTTTCCCGGTGAAAATGCTTTGGGACCCTGCTTGCCGCGTTTTCAACTGTTCTGGCGTGTTTTTGCGTGTCTCGCGGAATTGGAAACTCAGAGAGAAACTACGCAAAATAGCCAGGGTTACCACGCTTGACGCGCCTATCGCCCATTTAGCGAGAAAAGGGTACCTAAAGCACAGATTAACCAAATATCGTATCAATTGCGATATTGCATCGTTCTTTTTAATGTGTTTCATTTCGGAAAATGTATTGTTTTGTTTTTTAAGCTAGGAAAGAAAACTTTCTTCTTCTTTTCAACTTTGGTAAGATTTCTGTTGGTTTTTGTGAGCAACAAAATTGTTCTTGTTTTCTCTTTTGGTTTATTTTTGTGCATCTCCCCTTGAGGTTGCATTCGAATGTTCCAATGGGGTGCTTTTATGGAGTAAATCAGTGTTCATTTCAATGCAGACAAAAGTGATATGAATTGGCGCGACTACTTGGTGATATATCGCAAAACTTTTGGTCGCCAAGTATTTGCCGCCAATTTGGCGACATATCGCCAAGTTGGCGAAAGAAATTTTTTTCTTTTTTTATTTGGACTCAATTGGCGCTCTTTTGGCCATATTTTGCGAAAAATCCACTGAATGATGTTTTTTTTTCTAATGCAGCAGGTGAATAAGGAACACAATTCTTTCACCGTAAAAAAACAAAAGAAAAGATATAGAGAGAACATATATACAGGGTTCATGGCGCAAGTCTAGATAACAGCTCTCTAGCTTCCCAATATCTGGAGTAGATGGAAAGTTCTTTTAGCGCGGGACATCGAGGGAGGTGGTCCGCAGTCATCACCTGCTGGCCGCTGAATAGGCGGCAAGCAGGGCTACCAACAATCTTTAGCCTGTGTACTGAATGATGTTAAAATCGGCGATATTTAGGAGATTAATCATTGTAAAACATTTTTTTTTTTTTTGCATTGTTTCGTGGCAAACTAGGGATATAAATCTTTGAACGGTTACCTTGCTCACTCCAAGCACTATTTTAGCACTTAAGGCATCTACTAAGAAATTTACACGTAAAATTAAGTAGCGTGGGGTCCATACCAGATTTTTATATCATAATTTGAAGGAATTATAGTTGAATTACAACTAAAATAGAGCATTTTTCCTGCTATATCAATTATTTTACAAATGAACTTTTAATTGTATACTACGGGCAAAGCCGTGCGGGTACCGCTAGTATATTATATATATATATATATATATATATATATATATATATACACTGAAGTGACAAAAGTCATGGGATACCTCTTAATATCGTGTCGGCCCTCTTTTTGCCCGGCGAAGTGCAACAACTCGACGTGGCATGGACTCAACAAGTCGTTGGAAGTCTTCTGCAGGAATATTGAGCCATGCTGTCTCGATAGACGTCCATAATTGTGAAAGCGTTGATGGGGCAGGATTTTTGCACGAACAGACCTCTCGATGGTGTCCCATAAATGCTCAATGGGATTCATGTCGGGCGATCTAGGTGGCCAAATCATTCTTTGGAATTGTCCAGAATTTTCTTCAAACCAATTGCGAACAGTTGTGGCCCGGTGACATGGCGCATTGTCATCCATAAAAATCCCATCGTT
>JAXGGA010003147.1:10000-107850 GCA_038373865.1 Uloborus plumipes
TGCACGTTTTTTTGCTTTCCAGGTAAGGGCAGGGTGCATTGGATTGTAATTTGTCAGCATTTTAAATTCAAATTCAGTACAAACATTATAAAATAAATTAGTGGCATAAATTTTATACTTTTAAAGTTCTTAATCTTTCAAAGATTAAAAAGCAAAAGCTAATCAAGTTTATTAATCACTGCTGACTTATTTCAAACAAACACTCATGAAACCTGCAAAGCTGAATCTAAAAAATCTATATGCTGCTCCTGCCCTCTGAAGATTAAGCAGCGCATTACCCATGTTGATGTTTTACACGTTAGTTTTAAATTTCAAGTAGTTTTAAATGTTTTTCCTGATGTTTCTCATTGTTGTTCTATTTATTTCTGTTACTCCAATTTATGCACAGTTACTCTTCATGAGCTATTATTGTCTCTTTTTGATATATATATATATATATACATATACATATATATATATATATATATATATACATATACATATATATATATATATATATACATATATATATATATATATATATATATATATATATATATATATATATACATACATATACATACATATATATATATACATACATATACATATATATATATATATACATACATATACATATATATATATATACATACATATACATACATATATATATATACATACATATATATATATATATACATACATATACATATATATATATACATACATATACATATATATATATATATATATACATACATATATATATATATATATATATATATACATACATATACATATATATATATATATATATATACATACATATACATATATATATATATATATATACATACATATACATATATATATATATATATACATACATATACATATATATATATATATATATATATATATATATATATATATATATATATATATATATATATATATATATATATATATATATATATATATATATATATATATATATTTAATACTAAAGGCTAACCTATATTACATGTTGATGTATTTTATAAGTGTTTCAGTTGTTTGTGTATAACTCTGGATAAAAGATAAATTCACGTTCTTTTCAAATACAAAAGTAATATATTTAATACTATTATTAATACTGAAGGCTAAACTATATAACACGTTGATGTATTATAAGTACATGTAAACGTAGCTGATATTCAATAGTTTTGAAAATCCTTTTAGTTTGATTCACTTTAAAAGCGTATTTTTTAGTTTTTAAAACTATATTTAGGATTATTTTAAAACAATTAGGTTCAGTGAGGAAATTAATAGAAACATTTATTAAAGTTTTTACTGATCTCTTTCATGTTACCTATTGTGGAGCGAAGCGGTCCGTTTGCGCCTCAAGGTCACGCGCCATGTCCCCGTGATCAAGCTTTATCATGTTTGGTCTGGCATGTTCACTCAGCCAGAATCGTCTTGGCTGGCCGCTTGCCAAACATGCTGCGATGAAACTAAAAGAACAGTCATCGAATCCAATTTTTTGTTCCCGCACTGTAAAAGCACTGTAGGAATTGTTTTGTCATTCACTGTCAATTTTATGAATTTTCAAATTTTCAATTTATTTTTCTTCAAATTTTTAGTTTCAATGATTTCAATTCCCCAGATTCCAGTGTAGAAAAGAAAATAATTGATTGAACAATACACTTCTGTTTTTTGAAAAGTACGTCAATGATCTTAGTAAATTGTTACCCTTCAAATGCTCAGATCAGTTCGCTTTTGTAAAAAAAAAAAAAAAAAATATTTTATTTATTTATCAATATTTTTAGTTTAAAAGTCATTAGTTATAATTGCTTTATTGCATACATTTTATTCAAATTAACCCATTAATGCCTGACATTTTTTTCCCAAAGATAGTATAAGATAGAAGTACCCAAGATAGAAGTATACTGGTTACAAACGGTGTTTAATGGACAGGAAAAATAATTAAAAAAATATTATGTAAAAAATAACTGTTTTATTAAGGAAAGAAAAACCGTCCCTTAAACGATACGATAGACCCCAGAGGGTACATACTTTTTTTACTAAATTTTTTTTGCCTACGATATAATATTTAAAAAGACATTTTATAAGAAGAAATAAAATCAGCAATGAACATAAACTGGGAAGCTGGGAATCACTTTGAAAACTTGGCTTTTTCTTTTGAGATTGTGAACGATGTCATTCTTGATAAAGTTCATATTAAAACTGCTAGAGAGCACTCTTTACAATGGTTATATGCTGCAATCTGTTAATAACGAATTGAAACAATCCCAAGGTACTCATTGAACACTATTATTTGGTTGAAATGTTCATTTTGGGGAAATTCAGACCCTTTTTTTGGACCGTCTTTTTAACCCTTTAAGCGGTTAATTATTTTACCAGAAATGCTTCCAAAAAAGGCATATTTTTTATTTCATATAGTTAAGTACCACACTTAACAGAATAAGAATATTAACAATTTTTTTATTTTTATTTTTTTTCATTTTCAATGCTTTTGCAACATTTTTTATTTTACAATTTTGGTCACAAAATCCCGTCATATTTGCTTTTTTAAAGTACATTCGGCATGCAGTAATGAATGGTTTACAAATTATGCAAAAATTTCTCTCACACTTACTGTGAATTTTGAGGTTTACTATTTTCCGAACAGTTCGGGCAAACCAGAAAAGGAAATCTGAAAATATCGATACCCGTACGCCGTACGGGCAAACCAGATGAGGCCAATTTCGGGTAGCACGTACACCGTACGGGCAAACCGCTTAAAGGGTTAAAAGGACGCTAGGCATTAATGGGTTAAAGTTAGGCGCTTATATTTTTAATGATATCGACGTTCAAATGATCCCCTTTCGGGAGCACCTTCCAGTTAAACAAGCTCGAACTGTGCAAAAAGAGTGCTCCTTCCACCCACGGGCTTCCTCTAATGAAGGATCTTTCCGCGCAACTCATCCGCACATTCTCGAGGAGCGGCGAGTTTCTTCCTCCTCCAACTTCTCGCGGCGAATTACATTTTTTCTCCCCTCTTCAATCGCAAGTTTCGAGAAGCGAAGAGTGCTTCACGCGTTCGCTTCGAGTCCTGGACTCGAGATAAGAAATAAGAAATTGCCTCTCCAGTTTGGATGGGAAACAGGCTACTCGTTATATATTTATGCCTATCGAACACTCAGATCGATCCACCGGTGCCATCGGGGGCCGATTTACACACCTGGGTGCCCCGGGCATTGATAAATATGGTGTGTCCCCCCCTCCCCCGCACAAAAAATAGGTAAAAACGAAAACGTAAATATCGATTTCATACGAAAAAGTTAATTATTAAGTGTCCAAAGTTTTTATAACTGAAAAAATTTTCCAATGTTATATCAAAACACCATAAAAATTAAAAAAACAAAAACATATTTCAAAATCAACACTTTTCCTTCATCGGTTGTATCAAATTGAGCTACTATTAATGAAAAAGATTAATAAACTTGAAGATTCGAATCGTTACCGAACATTCGAATTAAGCTACCGGTTATTCGGGTTGGTTGTTTGACGCCATGGACGTGATGATAATGTCAACGGTTAGTGCGATGATGCCTGTGTTTTTATTTCATGAAAAAATTGTGAAATAAAAAAAATTGTTTCCTTAAGTTTGAAGCCTGGACACAAATCCCCATTAAAAAAAAAAAAAAAGATTACAGAATTTTGGTGCCCCCCTTTCGTCGTGGGCCCCGGGCCCCGAATGCCCCGACGTAAATCAGTCCCTGGTTGCCATTACAAACAACAATAAAAAGCGCAGGCGACAAATAAATTAAGAAAGACAAAGAGTATATACATACATAAAAATGGATGTAAGTATATTTGTTATTGTATGTTTGTTCCTTATACAAATCCACAGTTTTCGTCGAATTATCATCAAACTTGGAACAGAGGCTCCTCGATGCACTAGAATTCACAAAGGCGGGGTTTTGAAATTTAAAAAAAATGTAAAAAGCTCAACATTCAAATTTTTTGTCTTAAAATAGCCATTTTTCTTTCAATTTTGAATAGATAGAGTAATAGAGAGAAGCCTTTAATCATATAAATTGATAAAATTTAACACATTTAAATACGAGTATTCGAACAAAGATGACGATTAACAATGAATTATCAATTTAAGGCTCACCTGTTTCATTTTAGCATGAAATAAATAGAAAACAAGTACACAACAGAGCTATAATTAGCACCCGGGCAACGCCGGGTAATAAGCTAGTATACATATATAGTAGACAACAATAATACACTAAGCGCAAATCACAAAACAGGGAATAAATTTGCAAAAAAAAAAAAAAAACCTATGCCCCCCAGGAAAACTTACTTTCATCAAAATATGCAAGATTTTAATTTTTGATTTTATGGCGTTATTGCAGGGCTAGCAGGTTGGACTTCAATTATGAAAATAACTAAAATTAAATCAGATCATTAAATTAAAATTAGATTAATGCGTGTGTGTATTAGCAATAATAAAAAGAGTTAATTACTCTTTGAATACAGATAGGTATTTCTTACTTTGTTGACTTCCTTTTACATAGTAAGGGAAGTATTGTAATCGCGAAGAAATTTCACTCAAAAATTGGTCTAAGTTTTTATTTTGCTCACCCCCGAATGAATGTTGAGTCGTTTTTTCGACCTGTCAGCACGTGCATATGTACCTAACAACACATAACCAGCCGAAAAGTCTTTTTCAACCACCCCTGAGTTAACGACGAGTTTTCTCGTGACGTCTGTATGTAGGTATGTAAACTCTTGCTTGTGAAAATTGCAACACCATGAAGGAATTGTCATAATTGAATGAAATTTAATACACAGCTGAGTGATAGTGGTACAAATAAATAATTAAACTTAGAAAGAGCCAACAAACAATAAAAAAAATTATTGAAGCTAGTATTTTGTGTAGCCGCCACGCGCTGCAATAAGTGCTGCTACGCGACATGGCATGGAGTCAAACAGATTTTTAATGTCTGCCTGATCAAGAGCATTCCATACTGTTTGTATGCGTACCCAAAGTTCGTCTGTAGAAGCAACAGGGACAGGGTTGTCAGATCACTTTTCTAACCAGGAAAGTACTCGACTTAAGTAATAATGAAAAAAGTTAAAAATGGTATCATTCGAAAGAGCAAACTGAAACATGTTTTTGACCCAAAGATCAAGTGCCCTCGTCCCCTCGTTTTCGAGATAAGGGGTCTTAAAGTCGGCCGAAAAGTAGCCAAATTTGAAAACTTGGCAAGAAATTGAAGCTACCTCCCGATTCTTCCTACCGCTGCTTGCTTGGCATAACATTGTTTCCATGTTTGGTCATTTGCAAAGAAAGTAAAAGATATTTTACATTAACCCCTTACTTGTATGAGCTAAAATAAAGAATGCTGATCAAGACTATGATGTGGAAGAGAGCTTTATTCAGAGGAGCGAAAACTTTACAAAGAAGTTAAAGTTTTATCTTTTTACGATTGATAACAATACATTTTAGAATTTTAGTTATTTTAAGTTTTTTTACTGAACTAAGTTGTTTGTGTTAATTATTATAACTTAAAATATATTGCACGTGTTTCTTAATGAATAATTCAGGATAATTAAATAAATAAGTATGAAGAGCAGCTAATATGAGCTCATGTACAAAAAATGAAATAAATAGTTTTTGAGGTAGAAATTAAATTGTCATGGATTATGATATCAGTTCTTATTTCAAGAAAAAAATCGATACAAGAAGTTTCACTATCTGCTCACTCTTAGCAAAAATATTTATTTTTTTAAATTGAAATCGAGAAAAAATAAATAGAAATTTTAAAAAGAAAACGAATAGTAAATGTCAATAGCTGCAAAATTATATCCATGTCGTAAATTACATCAAGGGTAGAGGGAAATAGTTATTTTCATTCTTAAAATATACTAATGAGTCGACATTCATTGTAAAAAACCCTGCTGTTCAAACAGAATTGGTCACTGTAGCGAAAAGTCTCTGTAACGTAAATGTAAAACATATTGCAAGTTAATTTCGTACTGTTTAACAACATTAGTATAACTTTTACTAGTTCTGCTTTATGTTCAACGGGTAGGAAAAAACTAACAAAATTATAAATCAATACAAGTTTTAGCTTACTTTTCTGAAAAAGTAGAAATTGGTGAAAAAATAATGAAGGAAGAAGTGCTGCATTGAAAAAAACCGTTCAAAACAATTGAGTCGAAAAAGCACAACTTAATAAAAATAACTAAATACACAGAGAAATTTAAAATAGGAAAGTTGGGTTTTGAGATGCGGAAACTGTGTTCCTGTCAGTGTGTCAGTCTATGTATTGGTCAGTTCTGCCCCCCCCCCTCCCGCAATAGCTTTTGAGTGCATAGTCTGATTCGATTTTGTTTTTTTTGATCGGAACATCTCAGCGAGGACAGCACACTCCCAAATTCGACTTTTTGATTTTAATAATATTTCATGCGATATATTTTTCCCTATACTCTCTCATAACTTTTGAGGGAATAAGTCCGACTCAATCAAACATTTTTTTTTTCGAAATATCACAGAGAAAACACCTCATTCCTATTTGATGTTTTTATTTAAACAAATTTTCAGTAAATTTGGACCAGTTCAAAATAAAAACTCCCCCTCCATCCCCTCCCCTCCCAGAGAAAAAATTTATCTTTGCATTTTTTACAATTAAAAAACCTAATATCACCCCCTCCCCCATTCATACTACAAAATAGCACGTACACTTAAAAAAAAAAAAAAAAAACAGGACGCTCCGTTGTCACCTCCTGGGCCCCTTAAACAAGGGACGTGCTTTCATCGCAAATCATAAGATAAAATTTAATTTTGATGTTGTTTAAACTTGTTTTTTCTCTTTAAAAAGCTCTCCACTTTTCACGACACAGGCTTAATAGTAGCTTTTTGCTTAACAGCCGTCTTTCACAAGCTTTGCAGATGACCAAAAATGGGAATAAAGTTTCTCGTTAGACGCTAATAGCGAATTCGCGCCGTAGCTTCCCGATTTAATTATAATCGCTAAAATTGGCGATTTTTCAAAAAAATTCAGCTGACTTTAGGACCTTATATTTCGATAACGGGGGCGCGAGGGCAAAAACGCATGCGTCTATAAACATGTTTTACAATGCTCTTTCGATTGGTACTAATTAAAAAAAAATTCATTATTCCATGATCGCGTACTTTCCTGGTAAGAAGTAGCAGAATTATTTCCCAAAAGTAGCGAATTCAATTCAAAAGTAGCGCGGGCCTTTTTAATGGTTTTTTTTTTTTTAAATATAATTTCCTATTTTATTTTATTTTCCATGTGCCCGTATGTGTTCCTAGGCACAAAGCTCCAAACTCTCTTTAAATCAATCAATCAATCAAATAAGGGACATAAAAATTATTTTGATTTGTTTTAATAATTATTATTAGAACTTTCCCAGAGCACTATTTTTGTTTTCATATTTAAAGTATTACAGTATTTTTTTTTCATCACAACATTTTGCTTCGCATTTGAAACCCGATTGTAAAGCTAATTTCCTTGAAAGTGACTAAATTTTTTTTTTTTTTAATTTACAGCTTTCAAAGTAATGTTATATAGTAAAGAGGTAATTGTTATGCTGAAAACTACTTTCTTGCAATACATTTTTTAAATGAATGTATATATATATAAATATAAAAGATGAAGTAAAATAAAAAAAAAACTTATCCAAAACAAATAGAATTGCAATGCAGTTCAGAAGTTACAAACATTTTTTTATACAAACACTACAAACTATTTATTATGGCTAATTTCAGTAATAATTACAATACTTTTTCATATTTTTCAACTTCTTATGTTGTATGATTTTTATTTATTTATTTTTATCCTTTTTTCACTTCGTTTTTTTTTTTTTTTTTCCGGCTGAGGTTGACATTTCCATGGAATGACCCTTTAGCAAAGGTTTCAAATTTCAGGAGACAAGGAAAAGTGCAATATATCTCTATATCTGAATGAGCTATGTTACTCATTATAAGTTTCATAGAATATTTCAACCCCAAGCCCATGAGACATGCAAACGTCATGACGCCAGAATTCTGCTTCTACTTTCCTTTTGTGGGTGGTTTTGTTTTCCCCAGAGAGAAAGTGATAACATTGAATAAGTACTAAAAAGAGTTGGGGTGACTGGGGAATGCTGACAGGTATAGTCCTTGATGTGTAACTTCCACTTTCCCTCCCCCCGTCACCTAAATCCCCAAAAGCTCCTTTTCTTCTGTGCAGGCTCACTACAAAGGGGGGAACAAAGAGGGAGAACTCTTTTCTGAGAGATAGAACGAGACATTGCCAATTCTTACATTTAAGAAAAAAATTTCTCGAAAGAGAAAAACAAAACTGAAAGTAGCGGGAGTGGGAGAAAAAGAGCCCAGAAAAAAAATTTAGTAGCCCAAAAAGTAGCGAGTAGCCCCATTTTTATAAATTGTAGCGGGCGTTGACAAAAAGTAGCACAATCCGCTACTTGTAGCCCGATCTGGCAACCCTGAACAGGGATGAGACGCCGAGCAACGAAATCCCAGACATGTTCAATCGGCGACATATCCGGGTAATACGCTGTCCAGGGAAGAAGCTGCACCTGCTGCGATGCAAGGAAGGATTGAACAGTCTTAGCGACATGAGGGCGGGTATTTACTCCGCTGAAATATAGCGCCAGACAAGCCTTGAAGGAAGGGGACAGCTTGGGGCTGTAGAACTTAACTGATGCACCGGTCGCTGTTCAGGCTACCCACAATTCGTAGCAATTGAGATCGTCCGTGATATGATATGGCACCCCAGATCATAACTCCAGGTGTTCGTCCACTGTGACGTTCGATAATGCACTCTGGAAGGTGGCGTTCAACGGCATGGCGTCGGACGCGAATGCGGCCATCATGGTGCCACAAATTAAAGCGGGATTCGTCAGAAAACACAACATACTGCCAAACAGCACGCCAGTCCTTATGTTGATTGGCCCATTGTAGCCGCAGACGGCGATCTTTTTGCGTGAGCGGGATCCTGCATAAAGGAGTCCTTGCGCGCAGTCCACGCTGCAACAAACGTCTACGAATTGATGAAGCACACATTGAAACACCTGTAGCTGCTGACCACTGAGATGCCAGTTGTCTAGAAGAGGCTGTACGGTCTGTCAGTACCATGCAGATCAGGTGTCTATCATCGCGCGCTGACGTCACATTTCGGGGTCCACTCCCGGATTTCCGAGTTGTACGACACTCGTCCGTTCACTGCTTCCAAACACGCGTCACTGTGCTGCTGTTACGCTGCATACGAGCGGCGACTTCACGATAAGACAATCCAGCTTCACGAAGGCCGATGATCCTCCCCCGTTCAAACTCCGTAAGTTGTTGAAACCTCGCTCTTTTTTGTCGAAGAGGCATAAGCAATGTCTGAACTAACGTTCATCACAAGCAGATAACCACCTATAACCAAACACGCCTTGCTGCAGCCGTCTATTTATTCGGATAAATCCGGCGTTTAGAAAGCGCTGATCAGCGCACGCATGCGCTACGCTTCTAAAATTCTAATCATTTGCCTTGTATTTGCGGAAAATTTCAGCCCACGAGCGCTAGTCCTTCATGGTGTTGCAATTGTCACAAACATGATTTTATGTGCGTATGTATGCATGTCGCATAACTCAAAAACTAAATGGCGTAGAAGCTTCTAGTTTGGTATGTAGGCGTTGAGGAGGTTTTAGTTGTGCACCTCCTCTTGTGGTTGCATTTGAATGTTCTCTTAGGACGTGTGGTCAGCAAGGGGAAGGGGCGTCTTGTTACAGCACCCGGACCCATTTTTGGGGTAAAAATGCAATGTTCCTGTGGTATACACAGCAGCATGACAGGTGAAATATTCTATGCCAGACCCTAATGAGCCAACACACTCGCCTCCCTGCAAGTGACTTCTATGATCTCGTGCCTACACTCGTAAAGATCTACTCACCTCCCGTTGGAATATTTCCCCATAATATTCTCCCCACCCATATCTTTAGTTAAGTCCAGTGAAATTTAACTCACGAAAGTGTCTCACAAATAGATGGTCTGTCACGGAAAATCCCCCCCCACGTGCCCACCCATGCTTGAAACACCCCCATGGCATCTCTCACCACGCGTCCCATCCAGGCCGATATACCCACCCCCAAAAGTAAAAAAATGCTCCTATCATACGAAGGGCGCCCCCACTATTAGTAAGGACCATGATAGCCTCGTATAATCTAGCACTATCCTATTCTATACAATCCTACTAACACCCACATCCGCCCACCAAATCCCTAAATATCCTTACACTTATTCCCCACTCAAAAAACCTTGTATATCCTGTAAAATCGCCGCCACCCTATCACCACTAGCATCCAGCCCAATCAGGCAAAAAATGGCCCCAATAAATGATCCACCCCCCCTCGACACCCATCCGGCGTCATCCGAATCCTAGTGAATGTTTAAAAGCATAACGTCCTGATCAACCCTGTAGCCCCAAAACGTGCTTTCGATCATTAAAACACCCAGATAAACCTCTATGACCCGAACCAGGCATAACCACTACATTAACCCGGATATGGCAGGTGGATTTACCCCAATACTCCAATATTGTCCTCAGTGTCACCAAACATCACACGTCATTGACTCTATCCCAACCAGCCATGCCCGATCGCACTATTGAAGAACCCTACTGCCCCCAGTTTCCAACCCGACCTCCTTTAAAGAGCACCCACAATTAGCCCACTCGCACCTCCTTTAGGATCTGCAGCCCCTTTACTCAAAGTACAAGCAGAGATACGCCCTAGACCAGCACACAATAGTCCCTCAGCCGACCCTGTAATTGTAAAACCCCCCTCAGTGTGCACCCTCCTGCCCAGAATACTACACACAAGCCGAAAAAAGAAATCTCTACTTTCCAAGACACATAATCTCCACCAGCTGGGCGTGTGAACCATCCCTTAACTGAGCCTCATTGTCGCCCCACGCCAACACACATCCAGTTAGTACATCACTATCAAACGATTTATTATGGTCTAATCTCAGTGATAAATACAATACATATTCAATTTTATGTAACTTTCTTATGTTGCTTGTGATTAATAAATGACTATAATCTTACAAAAAGAACCAAAAAAAATAACATCGTCAGAGTTTGTGACATTTCTATGGAATGACCATACTCTACGCTTATTTCTTAGTTCATCGCACGCCAGGTCAAAAAAAAAAAAAAAAAGTACATACTCTGTTGAAATAATTTTTTTTTTTTTTTTTTGACACTTTGACTTGAGCGAGCCCTCCCCCCATAAAACTGTACCAGAACCACCCACAACCCTGCGCCATCCAAGCTTCCCTCGACGCTAGACCAACGCCCCCCCACGACAGTCACCCCCAATAATAAAGACACCCTGCCATCACATGCCTATTATAAAAGCGTTTGCACACACATTGAACCTCTCCGGACTTTATGTTTGCAGTAACAAACCACACACAGTAAGTCAAACCACTACATTTAATGTAAAAAATCGAAGGACAGTGACTTTATTCGCACGGCGAAAAACGTAAGCACCATCGTACACCACGAACCCCAATTCATGTTCCCAGATTCAAACTAAGTGGAAACCAACCGATAAGACCCAAGCACTGAAAGCCCACGTCCCCCAGTCCGTTGGGCACTCTTACCCCGGATACACACGATCCAACAACCCACAAACTCATCAGTTCGCCTTCACTCTATCCACCATCCCTACTAACTACGCCCGCCCCCTTCTTGCCAGCCACACTTCTCGAGTACCCGAACGTGAAGAGAGGGCACTCCAACCTACTACCACCACTTAACCCATCACACAATGCCCGTGTTGCAGCCAACCCTTCATCTAACCCTTCATGGGAGCAGTAACCCCCCGCGTTAAACTCCACCGTGTCTCACTCCTAGGAGTATTACCCTGCCCCTACTCAACCATACCCGCCAAGAAGCACACGTTGTTGTTTGTACCGAAAGGAGATACCCTAAGACACCCAGTTGATACAACCACCTAATATTACATCCGGCAACCCCTCGTACACAACCCCCGTTGAACCTCCTTGTTTACAGAAAGAGCACACCTGGTTCAGGAGGTACCCAAGGACCTCCACTAATGCGATCCCAACTTCCTAAGCTACGTAGACCACTAAGCTCGTACAACTCAGCAAAACCAAAAAACACAATTGACCCTTCACCTGTGCAAAACACGACGACTCAATCCCTCAAGCCACCCCGCCCCCCGATGACCCACACTTTTTCACCCTACACCCCTCGACTTCCACCCTAAAAATCCATAGAGAACCTACCTTCCCCACCCCCCAGCAGAACACCTAGTACCCTACAACCCTCGTTCACTCCAGCGACCAGAAACACAAAGAAAATACCCTCGACAGTCCACGTCCACGGCAACACCCACATTGCAATACCCTCTCCCCCCAACCACCCTAACTTCGTGTATAACTTCCGGGGTCAGGGGTCTTTTGCCGTTCGCCCCTAATAAGGCCTTAATGAAAAGCCACCACTATGGCGTAACCATATTCTAGGTATTTTCTACCCCCGCCTCTCCATGCATTGATTTCCCTCCCCCTCTGTCCGGAAAGATCGCTCGTCGGGGTTTACAGCTACCGCAGAAGAAAAGAAAGAGCGACTGGGCCCAAAACATTTTACCGCATTTTTTTGTTCCGTGCTCTTGCCTCTAAATATTTACACAAACGGGAGGAGATCAAACAAAAACGACTCTCGAAATAAATTCCACAAAGGAACGTCAACACAAACTGGAAGACCTTCGGAAATATTCGAGTTAATGACAGCCGGGATGAAATAAATACCTGAAACCAGTAATACTTACTCTTGGCGGGCGCTATTTAATGGAATGCCGCACTTTCCGAAACAGTTAAGTGTTCTTTTGAGAGGAATGTTATCTTTTCATTTCCATATTCGGCGGTGGGGGGGGGGGGGGTTGATAGGATTTCAATCACCATCCAAGAAGCAACTCGATGACGAATTCCTCTTTCCGAAGTTGGATTCAGTTTCGGGAGGAACCGCCCTATCCTCTAATTCCGACGTGGTCCGCTCGGTGGGGTCGATAGTTCGTTCCTTTTTCGAACTCTTTAATGCGGAACGGATGAAATCCCACGGAACGAATACCAAATGATAAATTATTTCCGTATTTCAATTCGCAACTACACTGTCACAAGAGACTATAACAGTTGATATTATCCCCGACACAGCAAGCGTCTCCAAAACAAGTAAATACACCATTGCGCCCACCCCAGCGAGGCACTAATAGTTTACAGACCAAACTGAAGGACATTGCTAAAATTAAGTATCAGTCCACCCCTGGCCCCAATATGCTTCTTAAGGCCCCAAACGAAAAGACCCTGAGTGTGTGATTCGCAATTAACATAACCTACAATGATACCTCCCGTTAATTCCCCATGCCACCCGTAGATGATCACCAGCCCCGAATCTTATATCTATTGTACTATTAAAAACACCCAGACAACTACCTTCGGTCTGCGCGAGGATGTCCGGCGTTCTGAAGAGTCGGCAGGTCCGGGACTGATATTGGACCAAAGGAGTTCCGGAGTGTCGCTGAAAAACATGTCGACTCCGACTCCGACCACCTCGTTCATTTGTGAAGTGCACACTCAATAATATTGGCGTTGAGACCCTTGAGTCCCACACATATGCTCCCAGACCCTCCACCCCCTAATACCCCGACTGATTCCCCACTTCCCCCTCCTTTAGCATGCTAGGATCTCCTATCTCATTCAGTTCTTCGAAATAGCGGGACTAAGCAGCCGCACATTGCACCTGAGAGACGACGCACCAGATCATTCCGCAAGTCACCAGCACAGGCAACTAAGATAACCCGTCTACCCGCTGCCCCGCTAGCGAGCCCAATACTGAAAGCCTCTATTTCTTCCCCATGTCCAAAAAAAGAAGTGTGGAGTGTACCCCGGCGAGAGCCCGACTCGGCTCCATGCTTGAGCCGGTGTATTCCCATCCACCTGGCTTAGAAATCCTATGAGCACATTGTACCAAATATTGCTAGGTTTTCACAAAGCCCTCTCTGTCATTGACCCACGCTGTACTTGTGTGTGGATCACTCCCAGCTTGACGTGATCCCTGCACACCCGCAACCGTGCGTTCCAATCTACTACGACCTAAGCCACCCCACATCACCAAAACCCCCAGTCAACAACCCTCCAACACGCCCGCAAAAGAACGTCATGCGGGTTAGAAAAAACATCCCTTTTTTTATCCCTTCATATTTGGGTAAAAAAAATAATAAAAAAAAGCAGGAGTCGGGGAGTCGGGAGGGGTCGGAGTCAAAGAGGTTTTAAAATCCCGGTAGTTCGGGAGCTCGAGTCGATCCATATTTCCCGTCCGACACCGCAGGTCCTCTGTAAGAATACCATCTACCAATATAACGTCACAAAAGAACAGGTCAAAATTCCTCATCAAGTGGCCATTACGGAAAACTCTGAACCTGTAAAAATAGCAAGTCGAATACTGCGTAAACTTCCTGTAGCATAAAAACCGTTAATACCGATTTATACAACCTTAGTAATCTCTAAGGGCTGCCACGTATTGCACTGTAAAAATGTCCCCCTCATCGACTCTTATATGCCAGTGAAAAATAATACTCCGAGGACACGGACCAGCCGCTGAGCCCGTGCCAGTTCAGTGAACCGGAGGCCACCCCCGGCTTCACTGAAACTCAAACAACGAGCAAGAACCCGCATCGCTGCCATCCGGCCCCTCTTAAGTCCCATGGCAGGCGCTGCCTTAGTGGCATCTCCACTCGAATATCCCCCCGCGGCTCCCCCACCCGAACAACGACACCTCATAAGCTTTGGCCACTGTGACCTTAGTCCGGTCCCAGCATATAGCACGACAGTCCGTCAGCCAAGCGAAAGTTCGTCGTTATCTGCCACCGTTAGGTAGCTCTTTGCTGACGAGGTGTTTTATACTCCAAAAACAGTGAACTCTCACTTTAATGCGTTCCGCCCCAAGGTACCCCCAGGCCACCAGGCGTCATACAGATCGAGCGAGACGCAAAATGTGCCCAAGCGCACACTACTCTCAACCGCCGCAGCGGAAACACCTACAGCCCCCACATCGAGATTTCGGTACAATGAGTGCAAATCCATACTGACGAATGCCAGGCATCGGGCCAATATCACACAACTCCGCATCGTGCGCCACTATACTGCACTAAGTGACACACTAACCACGGTTTGTGGCCCAGATCCAGTTATCTCGATAACAAGGCACAGGATAGAGGCGCCCCCGCAACAATGATGGCGAAGACTTCCATACCTTGTATAACACAAGTCAGCCCCCGTTCCCGCTTCAGAACCCTAGAAGTGCCCCCCCCGGCAAGCCTCCTCAAGTCATAGCATTATGTCTGCTCGATCTAGTCTCTCGAAACACTCAGCATTCAAATGTTTCAGATCCCAGCGTGACGCCACCATAGGCCAATACTTCCAGTGAAACGAGTCAAAGCGCGACACGCGAAATCATATATTAAATAGACTGGGAGATAGCGCGGTCGGGCGAACAACTTATCACAGCACCTGCATACACGAATACCCTTCCCTCGATCCCACACACACATCAGATAGAGACATACCGCAGAAACATCTGGCTCTCTTACCTTTAACGGAACAATTACGGCGCATGAAGGTGCCATATTTATCGTTGATAGGCGATGCTCTACAACGAATGACAATATCATTATTTTGCATATGGAATGTGCTTGGGGGACCATCTAACACCACCGAGGGACCCAAGCGATGCCTACAATGCTGCGCATACTAATTCGAATAGCGCCGTGTGCATCATCACCCTGCGAGTCGATCTGTAGCACACGTGTATTCTAACGCACAAAGTTACTACACATGCGTCACCAGATTAGAGCGAATATAATCATCGCCGACTGCAACGTAACCCGAACACCCCCTATCCCCCCCACATGCTAAAATCACTCACAACCACAGTAACACTCTGACATCACACATCATCGTCTGATGTCTATCACCCTCTTTCCTCATCCTAGTGAATTGATCACGATTTGTGAGGAACACAGTTCTAATGTTAAAGTCAAGTTGTAAAAATTCGACTTTTAGTCTTCATCTCCCTCCCAAGGCTGTCCCGTATTTACAGTTCGTAAATCTGGCAACCCTGACTCCGAATGCACCTCCGTCATCCATTCTGCATCGGGTATTGCATGTTTCTGCGATAATATTGGGTGTCTGTTGGCTGAACAGATGACTATGCAGATCGTAAATGGGATGCATTAACATATTTCCATTCATTTCTTTTTTTTTTTTGATCTCAGAATAGCCTTTTATAATTTCCTAATTCTACCTATGGACCGATCTCAGTATGTTTATGAATCAATTTATAAAAACCTATTTATCTGTAAGTTTATGTCTGGATACATTTATCTCTGTCTGTTTATCCAGCTCTCTATATGTATCTCAATTTGTTTACCAACCAATTCATAGCTATTTATCAGTTCAAATCTAGTCATATCCATCCTTAATATCAACATATCTTTTTGTGTACATCTATATATCTACTTATGCAGTGAACTCTCACTTATACACCGCCTGATTTATGCACCTTTCTCACTTACACGACGATTTTAAATGGTCCCAGCACATTCCATAGCAAAATAATGATAGTATTATTTATGCGTCGCTCTAAAGATAAATACTTCACTTATTCGCTGAACTTTCTGTAAAATGTACAAAAAAAAATATTTATTTTCTGTACAAATAAGCATTTTTCTTCACTTTCCTCTTTAATCTTTCACCTTTATTGCTCAAGGAAGGCAATTTCTCCCCATGAACTAGAGTTCATAGAGGAAAAATTACCAATTATGGATTGTTTTAAAGAAAACAGTTTGCAATTAGGTATGCTACAATTTTTATTTTCTCTTTATCATAGTAGTTACGTTACAGTAATTGCCAACTCGTAGTAATATGTCCCTCGTCTATAGAAACATTCTTATTCATTTTCTCATTTGAGTCTATATCGCGTTTTAGTCCTTTAAATAGGCTTGTTCACTTATACGTCTCTCTCACTTATGCGCCTTTTTCTGTTGGTCCCTTGGGTCGGCGCATAAGTGAGAGTTCACTTTATTTCTATTCATATCTTTATATCAGTCAATAAATCTGTCTATCTATATCTTTTATATCTATCGATCTATCTATCTATTTGTTTATTTATATTTATCTTTATGTCTGTCTATTTACATTTATCGTTTTATCTCAATCGATTTCCCTACCGATTTTTTTCAATCTATCTATCTATTTATTTGGATGTTTATATTTATCTTTATGTCTGTCTATTTATATCTATCGTTAATCTCAATCGATTTACCTGCCGATTTTCATCTATATATCCATTAAAATCTCTCCTTAGCCATCTATTAATATTAATAAATCTATTTTTGTCTATCTATCTAGTTCCGCATATTCATATCTATTGATATATCTATCTCCTGTTTATATGTCTATTTATATCCCTCCATCGGTGTAGTCATCTGCATTTCATATCGGTCTAGCTGCTTATATATTTATTCATCTCAATTTATACCTACCTATATATTTATCTGTCTGTTTATATGAAGCTGTCTACTTATATGCCCATTTATATCTATTCATCTGTGTAACTATTTGTCTTTATATTGATATTTGTTTATCTACTTATCTCAATCTATGCATATTTTTTGTGTACTTATGTATCTATTATATCTATTGATTTATGCACTTCTATCTATTCATCTATTGCTCTACCGATTTATCTATTTTTCCAACTGATATATCTATCTCCATTTACAAATGAAGAGGCAAGTGCATAAAGGTGATATGTAACATTTGAATTTCGCCGATTTACACAAATTCAAATGAGTGCGGGTTCAATTTTGTCAACTCACAAGCACAATTGAAGGGGCAAGTGAATAAAGGTGATAAGTGACAATTTTTTTAAAAAAACGAGAAAAAGCTTTAAAAAAAAAAAAAAAATATTACCTTTTCACCTTCATCCATGGTAAAAAGTCTGTTTTTCTAGAATTGTCACATGTCACCTTTTTCCACTTGCTCTTTCAAATGTCTGTCTACTTATCTGTCTGTGTACAACTTGTCTATTCAGAAATAACCGTTTCGAGTCCGAAAGCCAAGTACTGCCATTTCAAAATGATGGATGGATTAAAACCCCTCGTGTGGGGGGCGGGGGGGGGCGTGAATTTTAAGACAAGTAGTCGGAGACAGGTGGCGGATTCCCCAGCGTCACTTCCATTTTAATTGCGACAGTTTGCAGTCGATTCGATTCATTCATTTTCGTACAACGGAGGAATTTTCGTGCCGTGCCTCATTTAATTTTATATTAATAACTAGCAGTACCCGCACGGCGATGCCCGTGCAAAAAAGTACAGAAAGTCAACTGAATAAATTTAAATTCACTCCACCCTCTTAAGTAAAATTATTATATTCTTTAATTCAAATGTGCACCACGACCTTTTAAAATATATTGATGACACTTTTAATGCCATTTCAGTTTGTAGTGTTCAATGCGAGGATTATTTTAGTTTTAAAGACTTTTTTCTCCTTTTCGTGTGTGTGTGTGAGGAACTTATTTATTTTTAGCGAAATTTTTACGTTTCAATGGAACTTTTGACACAACTGTAGAGCCAAGATTTTCGAAAACTCTCAACGACCACAGCAATATTGCCCTTGAAATTTAATATAATTCACCGATTTAACCGTAATTTCAATGTAAAATTGGTCGCCAAATCTAAATTTATTAACATAGGGAAGCGATTGTATCAGGTAGATCAGCTACAACCATTCTTCCATGATTTTAATGTGAACATTAAAAGGAAAGAAATATAATGTCTTTCGTACCATCTCTTTGAAAAGATTACAATCTAACAGTGACTCTCAAATAATCAAGATTTCACTGGCCGGGAAGTTTGGAAAATTTCCCGGTTAACTGATTAGCGGTGTTACAGAAAATGTCAGAATGGAACTATTATTATTTAAAATTTAGTGCATTAAATACATGTTTTAAACATGCAATAAAATACGCTTTAAACTGCAAACAACTACTGTTCCTTCCCAGACCGTTTTATTTTTCTTTGAGTTGGAGAAAGTAGTGTTTCACTGGCTGGGAGGTTTGGTAAATTTCCTGATTGTCGCCAAACTTTATGACGCCAAATGCGAAGAGGAACTGAACAGACATCCCTAAATTTTTAACAATGATAGTTCCATTGTGACATTTTCGGGAACCCCGAATTTTGAGGAAGTCAACTTAATAAATTTAAATTCACTTTAACCTCCTCTGAAGAAAAAATATTATATCCTTTAGTTCAAATGCGCTCCACAACCTTTTAAATTCCACTTAAAGTCATGTTAAAGTTTAAATCAATTCGCCAAATAAATATAAGAGACAGAAAGTTAAGTAAGTAACAGGAGATATTAATTAATCAAATTGAATAAATTTTCAAGGCTTAAATCTATACGCAAATTTAAACCACAAAGTAACTTCAGGGACAAAAGAGCAGCTGATCAGGAAAATGGCTCTAGTGTTTCAGTTCTGCGTAGAGTTAGGCCTTGAAAATTGACTAAATTTGATTAATTAATATCTCCTGCTCTAATTAACGGACAGAAACGTGCTAAAACTTTTCTTTTTCAGAAAAAGAAACCCTTTCCAACGATATATAATGTTTTGGGGTGTGGGAAGGTTTTCCCCCCTCAATTATGGCGGATACACCAAAAATGAGACTAATTAATTTAAAAATAACTAATTCGAAATTAAAAATTTGGGCTTCGAGGTGCACGAGGGCGGGGTACGTTCGAATTTTTGAGCCAAGTTTCAGGTCTGTAGGTGCTGTGGGGGCTTCTGGCCAGCGGTTACAAACGTACAAACGACAAACGAACACCGTCATCTTTATATATATAGATGTCATGGTAACTGCAGCTGTAACAGTAACTGCAGATGCCCATCCTGGATCAATGGTGTAGCGAAAGAGTAGGAGTGGGGGGGGGGGGTCATATCTCCCACGAAGAAGCAAAATTTACAACAGTACATTGCTATATTTATCTGCATCCATACCAGTGGTCGGAAGTAGAGCGCTACAAGTAGCGAAACTACAGTAGTAGCCACATTTTTTAGTAGTTTGTAGTGTAGCGCACTACTTTTTAAAAAAGTAGAGTAGTGAGTAGCGCGATACAAAAAAATAGTAGTTTGTAGCGATTTCCGGAAACTACTTTTAAGTTAAAAAAATGAATAAATAAATGAAAAAAAAAACAACGAAGGAAAAAAACAAGGTTTAATTGACTCTGACTGGTGCAAATCTTGCACGAGTACAGCAGCGGAAGCAACGACAAATAAGAACCATAAAAATATGAGCTGATCTTAGATACACTATTTTGACGAAATACACTCTATCTGTTTGATGTCATTGGTTTATTCGACATCATTATATTCCTTCAATTAATTTTCCTGTTCTTAAATATTTCTTGGCAAGAAATTGAAAAAAAGAAATAAAGGTTGAATGCTTCAATTTTTCAACTTTTGAATCCGTTCTTGTGGCGAATATTCGCAAAAATTTTTAAAAAAAATCTAAAAAGGACAATTTCAAAAAAAAAAAGGAACAAAAAGGAAAGGTAACGAATAAATTCAAAGACAATTCCTGGTTCTATTTCATATTCAAATGAGTTAATTTATCAATGTAAACCACTTTTCGATTTTTTTTCGATCAATCCTCAAACGGTGTATGTTTTAATTATTTATTTTTTAAAAAGTAGCGAAGTAGCGACTACAATTCAAAAGTAGTTTGTAGGTGCTACATTTTTAAAAACGTAGTTGTAGTTGTAGTTAACCACATTTATAACAAAGTAGTTGTAGTTGTAGTTCGCTACAAAAGAAATGTAGTTTTTCCAACCACTGATCCATACCTCTTATATCTGGATTTAAGGTAGGGGAATGTGGGGCAAGATGAAATGGCGAAATATTTTCGCAGTTTGGAGCGCTGCCTATCTAGTAATATTTTAACGAAGTTCCTGGACATACAGTTAATTCCTGTCAACACTTATATAGATCTAAAGTTCAACGAAAAAAACTAAACAAGTCATTTTTAAAATTTGATACACTTAATGTTATAATCGTGTTTTTTTGAAAATACTTTTTGTTATGACAAAATTACAAAATTTTTGTAATTATCATTTAAGGTATTAATTGAGATCTACCAGTGCAATAGCTGTTTAGTTTAAATTAAGCAAATTTTAATTTTAAATGTTAAATGTAATCTGTGAAGTGCACGCTGGGCAAAGTGAAAGACTTCATTTCGCTTACGATGAGACGCGGAAAGATTAGTAGAGGGGCTATGGTCCAAAATATAGCCGGAAACTGCATTTTGTGATAAAAGCATGAAAGTTTGTATGCATGTAGACAATATATTTATAAACATTTTTAGAAGGGGAGCCATTCCGAAATCCCCACCCAAACCCCTCCGGCGGCCATTTTTGGTCAAAAATTCCGAAATTGCTTTTCTTATTTCTTTTTCAAAAAACACCTTTTTTATCATCTTATTAGAGATCAATTGTGTTAAACAAAGTTTAGAACGCCGTCAAAGTAGCTTAAAACCGATTAATTTTAATAGTACTCATTAAAAATTCGTTTTTTTCTAAAAAACTGAAATTGATCAAAATCTTCCAAATTGTTTTCAGGAGCCGGTTTAAGGGTGTTCAACAATGTATTTGAAAGCACTATATTGAAGAAAAACAATTGAGTTGCATTAAAATACGAGCGATCCGAACCCCGAAAATCCGAAACTTTGGAAAACCCGAGCATATTTTTTAAAACTTACTTATAAAAATTTACTGCAAAACTGAAAATAAAAACAGAAATTAAAAGTCATAAGCGAAGCTACTACTTTTCCAAAACTTAAAAAGAAGCCGTTTGAATTTTTACTTAAGAATGAATATTTATCTTTGATTAATTAAAATAAAACCAGTTTTCTTTATGGACGAAAAAAGTAATAAAAAAACTTCAAAAATTTTGAAAAAAATACGCAATGTTATGGAAATTTCACTCACATTCAGCAGGATTAAAAGTTACGCTTGCACCTATAAAATAGGGGGTAGGGGGAGGCACGATCATATTTTTATACAACTGCGAAATTCTAAAGAAAAAGCTTTAAAACAAATTTCAAGTTTTTTTCTCATTAAACGGTTTGAGGAGTTTGTTCTCTAATTCGAAAAAATGAGAGAAGAAAAAAATAATTGCTGTAATAAAAAGTTTAGTGCTGCGTTAATTAAGCAACATCTCTACTACTTATCTATCATATTGTACTGTTATTGAAAGGTAACCGTTTATAACAAAAGAAACAACTGAATTCCAATATAAATCTGAGCAAGTAATTATATACAATGATTATGTGTAATGACTATATACAAGCTGATTTTACGTATTTGAACTGACTAGTAATTTACATAGATATACAGCATTTTCCATTGCAGAATTTACACTTTGGTGCACACAGTCCATTTTTGAAGCACCAACAAGTTTTTGAGAGCAGTTTGTTTTATACTTGCATGACGTAAATTCGCTTAAGACATTTCACCTCTTTCAAGAATTCATTTGTTAATTTAGTTTCTATGAAAAGCATTTCTGACTCATTGAATCCATCAAAATTAGATTGTGGTGGTTCCTTCACTGAAAGATATGCTGGATTTACAAAAAATGATACCTGATGTGGTAACTGAGTAACCTTTTTAGAAGACGGTATTTCGGGAAATATAAGAGGAATTTTTGAGCCTTGCTGCTGAAATGGCACATGCTGAAACAATGAAATACTTGTTATATAGAAAGAGTCCTTGTTTGTTGTACTACTAGAGTTCTAATAAAAATTATCGTGCGCGGCCGGTGTAAAAACAAAGATCCTGAAATGTGAGGGAAATGTAGTTTTATATTTATCAATTTATTTAACTGATGCTTTGCAGAGTTCAGTAGAAATCTCTAGAAACCTTGGGTAAGAAATGAAAAGTTCCAAAATATGAATTATGTCAACAAGACTTTTTCTTCTAATCTGTTCGTGTACTTTCATGGCCAAACAAACAGGTATTGGTTGTTCCTTGTCCACTTGATATTTAATAGTTTGCTTTGTTAATTTGTTTGAAGTATATATATATATATATGCATATTAAACACTATCCACTGACAAATTGCAAGTAAAGGCTGAGAAGGAAGACCATCAATATTGCAAGTACCATATAACAAGTTATTTAAAAGGATGGAAGAAGAGGATCAACAGCTTCTTGCTGACTCTTCAAATTAGCCTTCGACGCTGACAGTTGACTTTCAAATGCGTGTCCTAGTGGAATTCACTATCATGTCACTTGCGACAGCATTTTCGAAACTGCTAGTACTGGATACATATTGATTCACTTACCATAAAACATATTCAAAGCCTGATTTCTCTGCATGCATATGTACATGTCCAAAGTGTGATAATATCTTTGCTCTTAGCCCGGTATTGTCAACATCATTAGCAGATTTATTTTCGACTGATAAATTATGTTGTAGCATAAGTTTTCTATTCCTTCAGAATAATATTTTAGTAGAACGAATATTCTGAAAATTGGATACTTATCACCTTTGTTAACTCTTTTGCAAGTAAGAAATTACTCGGTGTAGGGCAATTAATTCAATTCGTGAATAAATATTTTCTTCAAAACAATCATTTGCTGTCCTTCATGAGTGATAAAGTTTTACAAATAAAGTTTTACGAATGCAAGTACGGTGGTACTTGCTATTATGTCAGCTTGCGCCAACTCAGCAGTGAGCGTACTGTCTGCTTTTACCAACACGCAATTTCGTATTTTCTGTCAACTGATTTCGTCAGAACTAGATGTAACTCCTGTCTATTTTCAACAGGCTTATCAAAAAAGAAACACAAATCTGGGAAGGATGAAGTGCATTTCTTTCTCTTCTGCTGAACTGAAGCCTCTTCTTCAAAATGTTTACTTACGTGGCACTCTTCAAAGTTTTCCTTTCTTTCTCTCTCTTCAGCTCTTCTGACTTTTTTACTGTTAACCTCAAGCTGCAAGATTTATGCCACTTATCCCTCTTTTCATTAAATTTTTCCGATACAAATAATTCTTCAAATTTAAATCTACCTACATTTACGAAGTCTGACAATTGCCTAATTTTTTCCTGTTTTGACAGAATTTCGAACATTGTTTCATAACTTTAGTACAAGACTGATACATTTAAAGTTGCTGCAGGGCACAATAGATTTTTTTGGAGTTAATTTCGAACAGAAAATAAATTTAATCCAGTATATATCTGTTGTAATAATTTTGGTAAAAACAACATTTCCTGGGGTTGTTTTTACCAAACATAATCCCAGGTTGCCATTTAAACTTTTAAACCATTAATGCTTTAATAATGCCATTCAAATTTTTAACTATTAAAGTTTACCATTTAAACTTTAACACTTAAACAAAATTAAAATAAATGCATTTAAAACAATACTTTTGAACATGTAAAACCATAAGACTATGAGAAACCGTAACTTGTAAAAATATGAGCACCTTTCCTAATCTCGATCCATATAAATAGCATTTACGGGAACATATGAACAATGACACATGTTACCAATGATAAACACACTGGAAAATATTCGTCACCTAATGAACTACCATATTTGAAGAAAAAAAATCAACAACGGCAACAGTAATGAAAATTAGAGGAAAAATAAATTTAAAACTAAAACTTTAAAATTTCTGAAATTGAAACTTTAAATTTTATTTCGGTGGAATCATGCTATCTTGACATTAACTTTTCCCTCAAGTTCTTGTGCTTTTGTACCCTTGGGGAACATTTTCGATGATGTGTGCTTATAGTCATAAAAATGAGAGGTATAATGACCGGATAATTGGACAGTTCGGTCAATTAGGATCCGGATAACCGGCACCCTTTTTTTAACATTTATTTAATGTATATTTACATTCTTAAACCATTAATGCATTTATGGGGGGGGGGGGGGATTCACTTTCACGAATTTATTCTTAAAAAATATCGATTTGCCAAAAAGCAGCATTTTTGGGTGGTTGTTTTTAAAATTAGGCTCTAAGTACAGCTTTAAACAATAAAAAATACAATAAACGCCTATGTAATGACATAGCCAATGATTTAAGAAGAAAATAATAATAATAATTACAAAAAAGCGCTATTTCTAGTTTTGGACCAAAAATGGCCGCTAAGAGGGGTTTGGGGGGGATTTCCGATTGGCTCCCCTTCTAAAAATGTTTTTTTATACATTGTCTACAAACCTACCAAGTTTCATGATTTTATCACAAAATGCAGTTTCTTTTCCCGTAGCCCCCTGACTAGATAGCGGATGCAGAAATATGTCCGCAAGTACGAGCTATTGCGAAGGTGAGATCATGCATATTGGAACGAAACAACCTGCATATCCGAAAATCCAACGGCCCGAGGGTTACGTTCAGCCCGTGAATGCCGTTAATAAAGGAAGCATCAAGTAATGATAACAAAATTATTGGCTTCTCCCTTTCTTTTCCCATATTTTCGTACGGAATTTAGAGAGCGTTTAAGCGTTTTGAAATTTCTTATACATTCTGCCTCGCGAAAATGATTTTCATATTAGGTACAGCCATCGGAAATTACTGTAAAAAAAGGAACCGTTGTTTTACTGTATAATACTGACAGCCGGAGTTCCAATTTAAAACTGTAAAATACACAGTAATCTATATATATAAAAATGAGTGTATGTATACTTGTTCTCTATACAAATCCACAGTTTGCGTCAGATTTTCATCAAACTTGACACAGAGGTTCCTTGATGCCCTAGAATTCTCATAGGCGGGGTCTTGAAATTTTAAAAAATCTAAAAAGCTCAAATTCAAGTTTTTTGTCACAAAATGACCCTTTTATATAGGAATCTAGCCTATTATTAGGCCTATTTTTTTAATCGACAAGAGCCTCTAGGTTATAAATTGATAAAATTTATGATATTTAAATATTAGCATTTTTCCAACAAAGATTAAAATTAAAACAATGAATTTTCATTTCAAGGCTCACCTATTTCATGAAATAAGTCAAAAACAATTAAACTATATTTTTTTTCTTTTCGACTGATAGAGATAAACCTTTAAAGCGAGAAAGTAATTTATTTCTGATTTATCAACCTTTCTACCTCGAGGCTCGGAAACAACGATTAAGAAAAACATAAATTTTTGAATTGTAAGTATATTTAGCTACCACTCTGCAAAAATGCCTCCGAAGAAACGGAAAGCAATAGGACAAGTTCATCCTAAGGCAAAAAAACGGCTGAAAAACGTGAAAATGAGAGTCCTGAGGAGAGAAATCGAAGACTAGCGACAGTGCACATTAGAGATATGACGGTTAGAGCATTAGAAAGCAATGAGCAGCGTGAGTATCGTCTAAGAGATCTGAGAGATAGAGCAACTAGATCAAGACAATCGGAGACAGTGAGTCAGCGTCAGTTTCGTTTAAAAGAACAACAAGAGAGAACTACTACATCAAGACTAAATTTATTTATTCTTTCGCCTGAAGGTGAAACTAAGAACGTTGTTTATGAACAAGTTTTGCGTTAAATCTTTATTAGAATTTTTTGAGAAGCTAAAGTTTTATATTAATACGCACCCGGGCAAAGCCGGGCATAAAGCTAGTAAACTATAAAAGTAGCAATTTTACAGTTTCTTACTGTAAAGTTAGCAATTTTACAGTTTATTGACGTAAAATTTAGCTTTATTGTACTGTAAAAACAGCAGTATAATACTGGCAGCAGAGGTTCAAGTATAAAACTGTAAAATTATCACTTTTACAGTTTAGTACTGTAAATTTAGTACTCTTACAGTTTGTTACTGTAAAATTAACGATTTTGCAGTTTATTACTGTAGAATTAGCAACTTTACAGTTAAGTACTGTAAAAGTAGCAATTTTACCGTTTATTACTGTAAAATTGCCAATTTTTACAGTTTATTATCATAAAATCAACTGTATGTGAAAACAACATTCATTTTTGACAGTGTAGGAAGAAGTTGGGCTCCACAGCGATGATCCGTAACGTGGAATTTCCACCTATGCAGTGAGCCGGGACTTTCGAAAAGGGACCTCTAACATGGGGGGGGGGGGGGTGATCTTGATTTCTTAGCTGGCTTCGAAAGATAATCAACCCTCTTTTGGTCCCCATGAAGCTTGACGTTGACGTGGGATTATTTTGGCGTTCAGGGCCCAATGTTGTGATGAACAAAGGTGGGACCAATGAGTGGTCCCACTTTTGTTCATCACAACATTTATGATGGTTTCAGTTATGTATACTCCATCAACAAAATCTGTAGCAAGCTTTCTGTGTATGTCTTTATAGTTTTGCATGTCTTGATGGGCGCGTTCTCGCGCTTACACATTGGCTGTCATTAATAACTTCATCTTAAAGATTGCCCCAAAAACCATGATGTGTTGGTTAAGACAAGGCTTCACTAGATAGCGTCTTATACAGACTGTTTCATTACGCAAAACATCAATGGTAAAGATTTGCCCGCTAGAGAGCGCTGAACAAGGACCACCCAAATGTTTGTTTACATTTATTAGCATATTGTTTCTGCTGTAAAAAGTGATGTTTATCCTATCTTTAAGGGTTAAAAAATATTGATATAGTTAACTGAAGTGGAGTACAGAGTGAATGGATGCCGAAGGTCTTATTAGTACTGCTTTTCAGGGGAAATAAATTCCCTTTTCAGGTAAAGATATAAAACCAAACATTTTATACGACCAACTGTATCGTGGCGAACTTTGGACTGAATTTTAAAAAGTTCTATGGCAACCCGTTGGTAGTATTGGCTCACTTATTAGCGAATAGATTCGCCATTTATCGCTCTGCGGTACCAGTGTTGTTTCATAGTTAATTAATAACTAGAATCAATTAAAATGAAAAAATAATTCGCTAACTAATTAAAATAAGCCGCTAAAATGCAGAATAAACCAACAAATAAAACAAGCTTTTCAATGACGTTAAAATATACTAAAATAGAATTGAATGCCAAATTGTAAAATTGTCGCCAACAAATTAACTTTTAATTTTGTCTTTTATTATCTGATTTGTATATTATGTTAGTTACCATAAAATTCGATAGATGTCGCTGGACAAGGACCACCGTTTTAATCCCAAGGATTTTGATCAAATGAAACAGCCTGTATAAAACGCTATCTAGTGAAGCCTTGGTTAAGACTAAAGAAACAGCATCCGAATATAACTTTGTAACGAGTCTTTATTTAATTTTTCATAGTTAGGACTTCTATTATTCCCTAACAATTGTGTTACAACTTTTTTTAAATCAATCCACGCTGTTTTTTGTAAATCACTTAAGCTATCTTCAAAGTTTTGGTCAGTAATAAGTTTTCTTATTTGTAGGCGAATGAAAATACCCCCCCCCCCCCCTCAGTTTTTGAATAAATAAGAGATGGAAACTGTTTTTTTTTTCAAATATTGAAATCCACATCTTTCATCATCCATTGCTTTCACGAAATTCTACATTTTTTACGTGCAAAGGTAGGAGAGTATATTTTTTTCTTTTTTCAATCGATTTGAGGGGACAAATTTTAGTCACACATCGGACAAATCACTGTTCCCCAGTCTTTATTTTCTCGAGACTGGGAAGGGATTAAACTGAGATCGAGGATTCTCCCGCCAGGTAAGTCATCGTTTCCCACGGGATTTCTCTCCACTTACTCCTCTCTGGCCCACGTGATTGAAGAGGGGGAGGGGAGGGGGTTCGTCCATCAGGAGCGAAATCCGGAGTCCCGGGAGAAAGTGGCAGACGATTAAAGAGTGGAAATATTCCTCGTACTGCATTTTTCACAGAGCGCCGATCGGAATGTTTTAACCCATTAATGCCTAGTGTCCCTTTTTAGGGACGGTCGAAAAAAGGGTCTGAATTTCCCCCAAATGAACATTTCAACCAAATAATAGTGTTCAATGAGTACCTTGGTATTGTTTCAATTCGTTATTAACAGATTGCAGCACATAACCATTGTAAAGTGTAGCCGTTTAAATATGATCTTTATCAAAAATGACATCGTTCACAATCTCAAGAAAAAAAGCTAAGTTTTCAAAGTGATTCCCAGCTTTCCAGTTTACGTTCATTGCTGATTTTATTTCTCCTTATAAAATGTCTTTTTAAATATTATATCGTAGGCAGAAAAAAATTTTAGTAAAAAAAGTATGTACCCTCTGGGGTCTATCGTAACGTTTAAGGGACGATTTTTCTTTCCTTAATAAAAAAATTATTTTTTGCATGATATTTGTTTAATTTTTTTTTCTGTTCATGAAACACTGTTTGTAACCTGGCACATCTACTAGTTAACGAATAAATAAATTTCAGAAAATGCATAAATAAATAATAAAATGTTCTCTTAAATGAATAATTTTTGTTAGAAAAAAAATCGTCTGCCAAAATATTAAAATATTTTTGGAAAAAAAAATGTCAGGCATTAATGGGTTAAAGAAACAAACAGTGGAGCTCTGTTTCGGGGAGATGACGCATTTCCCAATCCATATACATATAAATGAATGTATGTATCTATGTATGTACCTAGTACCTATGAATGTACCAATGTATGTCCTTTATAGACTCAAAAACTACCCGTCGGATTTCGTTTAAAATTTCACAGGTTGTTTGTGTCATCACTGGGCACATCTAGAGACCAATTAGAAAAAAAAAAAAAAAAAATATTTTTTTTAATTCCAATTTGAGTTCACACTTCCACATCAAATCTCTAATTTTTTAGAGGCTTCCCTCGATTCAAATCAATTTTTATTGCTTCATCTCAACTTTTCCTCGATTGCTAATTTTACGCTTGACACTGTCCCTGCTTCGCGTGGTTGTCTGAGGCTTCTCTCAATTCAAATAGTTCAGAAATGTTTCTTAGTAATCACCCTTGAATATATAATACTGCTGTTTTCATTCTTTTCAAAAGTAGAAACGCAATCTTTCAGAAAATCATCACAGATAAATGACACATTTAAGTTTGATTTCGCGCTGTCCTTCAGGCCGATTTGACTGACCACGCGTCACAAAAAATACCTACTTGGATTTCGCATGTTGCAAACCATTTCGCATGTTTACTACGCGCTACGCCGGGCACATCTACTAGTTAATGAATAAATATATTTCAGAAAATGAATAAATAAATAATAAAATGTTCTCTTAAATGAATAATTTTTGTTAGAAAAAAAAATCGTCTGCCAAAATATTAATAATAAAAGTAATTTTAAAGTAGTTTCAAGAAACTAAAAAATACGCTTTTAGGGTAAAACAAATATTTCATGATACTCTGATATACACTTATAATACATCAACATGTAAAAATATAGTTTAGCCTTTAGTATCAATAATAGTATTAAATATATTACTTTTACTTGTAAAGAACGTGAATTTTATCTTTTATGAAATAGGTGAGCCTTAAATTGATAATTCATTGTTAAATGTAATCTTAGTTGGAAAATACTCATATTTAAATGAGTCAAACTTTACCAATTTGTATGCTTAAAGGCTTGTCTCTATTACTCTATATCTTCAAAATTGATAGAAAAGGGTCTTTTTGAGACAAAAAAATTTAACATGGAGCTTTTTGGATTTTTAAAAATATTTCAAAACCCTGCCTACGTGAAATCTAGTGCATCAATTCTAGTGGAACTTCTGTGCCAAGCTTGATGAAAATCCGACGAAAACTGGATTTGTATAAGGAACAAACATGCAAACAAACATACATACATCCATTTACATATAAATATTAGATATACATTTTAATTCATTTATTTTATGGAACATTTAATTGAAAAAAAGCGAAGTATCGTAATAGATGCATAATCCCATTTTTAAAGTACATTTGCCCTAGAAGAAAAGAAATAAAAATATTTTTGGAAAAAAAAAAATAGAACTGACTTCAGTTAAAAATTGCTCTAAAAAGTAGAAAATAATTTAATTCTTTGAACACCCATAGACTCTATTTTTAAATTAACCCATTTATGCGCAAGTTTTTTTTAACAATTTTTATCGGCTTAAAACTCTTATTTGGAATGGTTTACATACATTTTAGGTTTGAAATAGTTCGCCGTTGCCATATTTATTAAGTTATTTAACGTCCTGTTTATAGGATATTTTGCAGGTATGTGAGCAAAATACGACCTTACTTGACTTTACTTTTGCAAAGTAACATTACAGAAGGCATCTCCGATCCATTTTAAGCAAATCATTTTAAAATAGTTTCATTTTATGAAAAATAAGTTCGCAAAAAAAAAAAACTTACTTTCTGTGACTACCCATTCTGGATCGTTGCTTGACTGATTTGTCTGAAAATAACTGTCTATAACTAAATTTTGATGTCTAAATAGTGGCTCTAACTGGTTTTCTCAAGAAGAAGGACTATTCAACTTGTGAAAAGCAGCTTCAGTAAAATCATATACCCATTACAGGTTTTTGTACGCAGTAACTAACAAGCGTCCCGTTTTTAGGCTACTGGGCGTAAACGGGTTAAAGTTTTGAAGTCGGCGCAAAAACGATAGGTAAAATTATGTCTAACCATATTTGCCAACATTTTTTAGAAAAGCATTCAAAATTAAGAGCAGAACATTTATGCCGTTACACTATTGTCAGGTTATTAGTTTATGAAAATGTTATAGAAGAACCTGGATCCATTAGAACGTATATTTCCAATTGAATTGTAGTTACATAATATTTTATCGATTGTTTCTATGCCCACTTCAAAACTGCTATTTGAAAGTAGTGTCGATGGTGTTCAAAGAACAAAATTATTTTTACTTTAGAGTCATTTCTAACACTTCTAAGTGTTTTTGTTTAAAGTGTTCTATTAATTTACCAAAAATATATTTTTTAAATATCTATCAATGTATTTACCCATCCATCTAATCCATAAATCTATGCTTTTATGAATATTTATACCTGTCATTCCACTTATTTATCTACCTATCTATATGTAGCAATTTATTTCGTCTAATGTTATCTAGTTCAATCAATCTTTTTGATCTAAGTGAACTCTCACAAATACACCGCCTCATTTATGCGCTTTTTTCACTTATACGACGATTTTCAATGGTCCCAGCACATTTCATAGCAGAATAATGATAGCATCAATCGTTTATGCGTCGCTCTCAAGATAAATATTTCACTTATGCGCCGAATTTTCCGTAAAATATAAACAAAAAATATTATTTTATTTAAAAAATAAGCATTTTTCTTCACTTTCCCCTTTAATCCTTCGCCGATTGCTCACGGAAGGTATTTTTTCCGTATGAACTAGAGTTCGGAGGGGAACAATTACCTATAATGGATCGTTTTAAAAGGAGCAGTTTGTAATTAGGTAAGCAACATTTTTTTTTCTCTTTGTCATTGTAGTTACGTTACAGTAATTGCTGAGCATTAATAATATATCCCTTGTCTATAGAAACATTCTTATTCAGTCTCTCACAGAGAACTCTCACTTATGCGCCTGCCCTAGGGACCAACAGAAAAAGGCGCATAAGTGAGAGAGACGCATAAGTGAACTAGCCTATTTAAAGGACTAAAACGCAACATAGGTTCTAATGAGAGAGTGAATAACAATGTTTCTATAGAAAAGGGACATATTACTACAGTTTGGCAATGACCGTAACGTAACTACACTAGGTGGCCAAAAGTATCCGGACACTTTCAAAAATTCACATTTTTACATATAGCTCGAAAAATAAGTGATCAATTGTTCTTTAATTTTAGTCATACAAAATATAGACTTCACTGAACATTTCCAAGTTGAAATTAAATTACCCTTGCATTTGGGGGACGACAAGAAGGGGGTTGAAAGAAAAACCGCTTTTTGACCATAACTCTTCGAAAATAGCTCGGAATAAGCTATCAATTTCAGTAATTAATTAGCATACTATGTATAATTACTGTACAAATTTTTATGAACGTACCACTCTTACTTCTGAAGATATGAAACACTTTTGAAAAAACGGCAATTTTATTTGAAGGGTTTTTGCTCATAACACGCAGAGTTTTTGATCAAACCTTATCACAACTTCAGGAAAGATGACAAAATACAAGAGAAAGAACATACTAAAACGGTAAATAAAAATATTAAAAATTCGATGAGATATGAACGTTAAAAGGAAATAATTTTTCACGGCGCATGCGCGAACGACAGAAATTTATAACTACAAAAATATTGTAGCCTGATTTATACTGCATCTTATAGAAAAAGTTCCAGTTGAATATCATGAAAAATGAAAAAGATATCAGCGATCTAGTGAGCTATATTTCATTCATTCGCAGACAATACATAAATAGTGAGGGGTTGTCCACAAATAGTGTGGTGACAATCGATCATTTTTTTTTCAATGTTAAATTGTATACAGTTTGAAAATTTATATTCGGCATTGTCGTCACATTTCGTCTGTTCGGCCAAAAAGACCTTATACGTAGGTTTCCAAAAGTATCCGGACACCCTCTGAAACGTTGGTTTGAACGACGACGCAATAACCTTTAATTTAAAAATAGCTCTTTGTGGACAGACCCTCACTATTTATGTATTGTCTGCGAATGAATGAAATACAGCTCACTAGATCGCTGATATCTTTTTCATTTTTCATGATATTCAACTGAAACTTTTTTTATAAGATGCAGTATAAATCAGGCTACAATATTTTTGTAGTTATAAATTTCTGTCGTTCGCGCATGCGCCGTGAAAAATTATTTCCTTTTAACGTTCATATCTCATCGAATTTTTAATATTTTTATTTACCGTTTTAGTATGTTTTTTCTCTTGTATTTTGTCATCTTTCCTGAAGTTGTGATAAGGTTTGATCAAAAACTCTGCGTGTTATGAGCAAAAACCCTTCAAATAAAATTGCCGTTTTTTCAAAAATGTTTCATATCTTCAGAAGTAAGAGTGGTACGTTCATAAAAATTTGTACAGTAATTATACATAGTATGCTAATTAATTACTGAAATTGATAGCTTATTCCGAGCTATTTTCGAAGAGTTATGGTCAAAAAGCGGTTTTTCTTTCAACCCCCTTCTTGTCGTCCCCCAAATGCAAGGGTAATTTAATTTCAACTTGGAAATGCTCGGTGAAGCCTATACTTTGTATGACTAAAGTTAAAGAACAATTGATCACTTATTTCTCGAGATATATGTAAAAATGTGAATTTTTGAAAGTGTCCGGATACTTTTGGCCACCTAGTGTATAATGATAAAGAGAAAACACAAGTTGTAGCATATCTAATTACAAACTATTCCCTTTAAAACGATGCATAACAGATAATTGTCCCTCTCCGAACTCTAGTTCAAGCGGAAAAAAGCCTTCCGTGAGCAATAAAGGCGAAAGATTAAAGAGGAAAGTAAAGAAAAATGCTTATTTTTTTTAAAGAAAATGAATAAATTCTCATACATTTTAGGGAAAATTCGGCGCGTAAGTAAAATATCTATCTTTAGAGCGACGCATAAACAAACGATACTATCATTATTTTGCTATGGAATGTGCTTGGACCATTCAAAATCGTCGTATATGTGAAAAAGGCGCATAAATGAGGTGGCATATAAGAGTTCACTGTATCTATATTTAAGGCAGTAAGTAACCACCATTAAGCCAGGGCTAAGGCAAAAACGTGCAATACACCTCCAGATTGTTTATTCCACCCATGGACTTCAGTTTCGTGCTTATTATGCACTCATCAGCATGGAATAGGTGCTCTAATGTCATATTAGCTATCAGTTTTTTGGTGTATTGCATATCTATATTTAGTTTCTTATGCCAGCAAATGAATCCATGCATTTGCAGCTTTATATCTAGTTATTATTTCTATTCACTTCCCTTTCTGTGCCTGTGGCCGGCGGGCAGTGGTCGGATTGTTCATTAGTGAGCGCCGTTGCCATGAGAACAGCAGACGGACATTCCAAACACCCCTCCGCTCTGTCCCCCGATCTCATTACACATTCAGACATTCGAAAGGGGTCTCTGCATCACAAAACGCCGGGGGACAAACAAACTCCATTACAGAATTCGGAATGTTTTTCTTTTTTTAATACGCTTTTATTAGTTTCACATGTGGATTTGTCTGTATGTAACTCTGAATAAAAGATAAAATTCACGTTCTTTACAATTATAAAAGTAATATATTTAATACTATTATTAATAGTAAAGGCTAAAATATATTATATAAACTATATTACTGTATTACATGTGGATGCATTATAAGTGCATCTAAAAGCGTATTTTTTAGTTTTTTAAACTAGGGTGAGTTCTGGTAAGTGCGTCCACGGGGTAAGTGCATCCACTGGGAATTATATGAAAACTGTCTTGAAATGGCTTCTGTAACACATCGACTATGTTAGATAACTGTCTAATGATAGTTTCAATAGGTAGAATTCAGGCCAGGATTCAATAGACGAAACACAATCAGGGATAACTTAAATGTCTTCAAAAAAACTCTTAAGTAAAGATTGAGAAGATTTTGTTTCAGTTTCTCTTGTAGTCATACCAAGCAATTGCAGTCAAGAAATGCAAGTTGTTTCTTTTAAGTAATAGCTACTAATAACATACATGGGGTATTTTGATCAAATACTCTAAAATTTGTTTATATGACGGTACGCACTTTCCCTTTCTTTAAAGTAAGGTGGGGGTAAGTGCGTACCATTATGATGGGGCAAGTGCGTACCACTATCATGAGGCATATGCGTACTATTATGCGGAGCAAGTGCGTACCATTATGATGAGGCAAGTGTGTACCATTACGTGGAAAATCCGACTCTCGTAATTCACCTTTAATTTTGCTTATAACTCTTTTATAAACCGATTATAAATCCGACGTCATTTCCATCAAGTATTTATATTAACATTGAATGCGGCATAATATTTCAATTTTATTTATTACCTCTGAAATATATTGGCTTTTAGATATCAGTAAGTAAATTTTTCGTTGAAAATAGCGATCATGAGCTATACTTAATTTAAACCAGAATGACAAATGAAGCAATGGAATTAAGTGAAACACTAAATAAGGAACCAACTGATTCAAAAAACGAAGGTGGAGTAATGAATAAATTATATTTAAGAAAATTAAAGAACACCTTGTGAAAAACTATTTGAATGTACAAGAAAAAAAAGTACAAATATCACATCATGATCAATTATTCTCTCCTTTTTTTGCTCTTTTTTTTTGTGTTTTTTCTTACTGCTGCTGATTCTAATAAGAAAAATATTTTAAAACCGTATTTATTCAAAAAAAAAAAAAAAAAAAAAAAAACGAATTGTTCACTCAGGTCACCTAACGATCTACCATACAAATAGAATTAAAGAAATCACAGGGGTACGCACTTACAACAAAGCTATTGGACGCACATGTCTCATCTTACATTTAAGAAGGGGTAAGTGCGAACCCTGGCTTAAACACAGACTGATTAATGTATTTAATCAAAATAAACTGTGTAGACTATGAGTGATTATTACTAAATAAAAATAACTTACATTTACTCACTTGGTCTTATTAAAAGGACAGAGGAAGATCACAGACACAACTCTCTCAATCTTCAAATCACAGTTGTTCGCAAGACACGTGGAATATCACTGATTGCGTTTCATCCATGCAAGCAAGTGCTGATCTCTAGTATTAGGAATTATCCCAAGGCAACTACCTAACATATTTAATATGTGACAGAAGTTTTTTACTGCTCATATTCACATAATTTAAGGTGGACGCACTTCCCCCGCTAGGTAGGGAAAGTGCGTACCTTAGAATAGGTGTTATAAACCAGGTCACAAAACCTACGCTTATGGTTTATTTGACATATTATATGCTTGGAAATCTTAGTAAAGGATCTGGAAAGAAAGCTAAAAAAAAATGTGAGTGTACAAGATTTTTCAACAAAGCAGCATCCCTGAGAACATGAACTTTGCAAAAAAGGGTACCGTAAAATGGGGTGTATAGGAACAGCGGGGTCAATCGGAACAAAACTTCCCAACCGTACAAAGAAATTCTTCATAAATATACTATTGGGTATTTTTCGCCATGAATTTTTTTTTAGAAAGGTAAGATCATAGGAAGTAGGAAAAAAATACTTTTGTCAATCTGGCAACGCTACTGGCTTCTAAAGAGGGCTGCACGTTAAATGCTAGAAAACATCACATTTTCATAGACTGCAAAACTTCATATGCAAGAACAAACCTTCTTATATTTAAAAACTATGAGTGGTATGTTTCAATTATACATGTATCTGAACAACAGAATACCACATTAGAATCTACATTTTTTATAAGTTGTGTCATAAAAGTGAAGAATTCTGAAAAATGCCATGGGAAAAAAAATTGCGGGGTGAATCGGAACACTTAGTTCTGTTGTTCCAATTCAAACTTATTTGAAGGAAATTGTTTGAAAAATCAAGATTCTAACCCCAATTCTTCTAATCAAGACATTGACAAGGATTTATTACTGTTTATCCCTTCTCGTGAGCAACTAGATCTCAGAATGACAAAAGTTACAGATTTCAAAAGATTTTTTCTCCAGGAGACTTTTTTTTACTTAAAATAAAAGGGAGAAGTCACATAGACTTTATGTAGTAAACGTCCAGCACACAGACAGTGATGAATAAGCGAAAAAATCTTTCAGGACAATCCCTGAAACCCAGAAATTTCAAAAAACTAAAGAAAAGGCAGAGTTCATCCCAGGAGATGTTATGAAAAAACTTAAGCCAAGTCACAATTGCTAGTTTTAAGGACAAGTACATATTTGTGGACGACATGAGTGACTTCCATTCATGTTAAATCTTTGCATTTCAATTCAAAAGCTTTTCTTAAAATTACTTTTCATTTTTCATAAGTTCAAAATTATTTTGAATTTTCACAAATTATAAACGTTTACTGGTACTGAAATTATACATTTATTTGACAGTAATTATCTGTTCTTATTCTCCCCCATCAATATTACTCATGTTTATGAGACCTATTACAGATTAAATTGAAAAAAATAAAAATTTTAACAAGTGTTCCGATTGACCCCTATCAGCGGGGTGATTCGGAACACCCATAATTTGCTATATATTTTAATAATAATTGCTCAAAATCTTTTGTCTTTGCTTGGAATATCAAAAGTAAAGCAAGACCGAAGTTTTTACCCAAAAAATCAAATTAAAAAAAAATCTTTTAACTGCTTTTTTTACAATCAAAGCTGAAAAGTGTTCCGATTAACCCCATTTTACGGTACGCACTTACCAGAACTCACTTGTATTAATATTTATTCTCTTTTTATTCCCCATGCTTTAAGGAGCGATCTGACTTCTCTTCTCCAAGGTATGACCCGAAGAAACAGATAGCAACTATTGCGTCTGTACAGTAGAATTTATTGTACTATTTATCTCTATTACTTCTATTGCTGCAGAGCTGGAATAATTCGTGCCCATGCCAATACCATGAATTTGCTTGAAGATTAAATTATTAAAAGTTACAAAATTATTAAAAATACAGAAATGACATAGGCTTTCAAAAAAGTTACGATCGATACCAAGTTCGATTCCAATGTAAAACGTATCGAAAATCTTTAACAATGTATTATATAAGTCTTCGACTGGTATGTTACAAAATAAATTTTCAAAATCAAAAGAATACACTGATTTTGGTTTTCCACGAATTATTCCAGCTCTGCAGCAAATTTGTTTTTATTCTATTATGAATTCAAATATACTATCAATAAGAACATTAAATTAAATATTTTTAGATACATCGACGACATTCTGGTTTTCAACAAAAATATGGAGGAAGAATTTCATATTGTCTATCCTCAGACACTCCAACTGAATAAAGCAAATGAAAATAATCAGTTTGCCAACTTTCTGGACATTTCCATCAAAAATTTTTTGAACAGAACATCTTTCTCGATATTTACGATAAAAATAACAGTTTTAATTTTTTTACACAAAGTATGCCACACTTCTACAGCAATTTGCATAAAAAAGTTTTCATTAATATTATTTTAGGACAAATTTCGAGATTTCATAAAATATGCAACAACAAAAATGATTATGAAAAGCAGATTTTCAAATTTGCTGCTACATTATTTTACTACAACAATTATCCGATAGATTTTATTTTACATTATGCTAATGTTTTCAAGAATTCCATGTGACAGGCAGAGAGTTTATAGTTTCTTCCCCAAGTACTGCATATTGGCAACAAACCGTGCTCCCAGCTTTTATGATAGGCTGCACCTAAACTCTACTGCTGAGCGGTGTTGACTGGAAGTGAGCAGACACGGAGTGTTAGAGTGGAACGAAAAATGACTGCCTCTTGGACAATGGAATTGAATTTTTTTTGGGGTATGTGCACGTTTTTTTGCTTTCCAGGTAAGGGCAGGGTGCATTGGATTGTAATTTGTCAGCATTTTAAATTCAAATTCAGTACAAACATTATAAAGTAAATTAGTGGCATAAATTTTATACTTTAAAAGTTCTTAATCTTTCAAAGATTAAAAAGCAAAAGCTAATCAAGTTTATTAATCACTGCTGACTTATTTCAAACAAACACTCATGAAACCTGCAAAGCTGAATCTAAAAAATCTATATGCTGCTCCTGCCCTCTGAAGATTAAGCAGCGCATTACCCATGTTGATGTTTTACATGTTAGTTTTACATTTCAAGTAGTTTTAAATTTTTTTCCTGATGTTTCTCATTGTTCTATTTATTTCTGTTACTCCAATTTATGCACAGTTACTCTTCATGAGCTATTATTGTCTCTTTTTGATATATATATATATATATATATATATATATATATATATATATATATATATATATAGTACCTAAGCTCGGTTAAAAATAAAAGAGGTTTGTGAAATCTTGTTTTTTTTTCTAAAGTTCGAAGTACTTGAAGTAAACTTGAAAAGCATTTTTATGCCCTTGGTTGCAATGACGCATTTAAAACAGCCGTAATTTATTTTAAAAAACACAATCTTATTTGGACAAGACATCACCATCACAACCTTATTTAAATGACACGCACCATAAAATCCCACCACAATAACTTTATTTTTATCTAAATCTATATATATAAAAGAAAGTCGTGTTAGTTACACTACTTATAACTCAAGAACGGCTGTACCGATATGGCTAAAAATTGGTGGGTAGGTAGCTTAGAGCCAGGAGACGGACATAGGCTATAATTTATGTGTGTCAGTTACATAAATAGAAAAACTGTCTTATTGACTAAGCCTTTTTACTAAGCCTTTTTTGACACCTCCATGGCTGAGCGACATAAAGCACACGTTCTGGCAGCTTCCGATGCGCAGTAAACAGGTTGTAAGTTAGCCGTGCGTTGAGTGTTATTTGGCTTTTTTGTGAAGTAAATCTATATATATAAAAGAAAGTCGTGTTAGTTACACTACTTATAACTCAAGAACGGCTGTACCGATATGGCTAAAAATTGGTGGGTAGGTAGCTTAGAGCCAGGAGACGGACATAGGCTATAATTTATGTGTGTCAGTTACATAAATAGAAAAACTGTCTTATTACTAAGCCTTTTTACTAAGCCTTTTTTGACACCTCCATGGCTGAGCGACATAAAGCACACGTTCTGGCAGCTTCCGATGCGCAGTAAACAGGTTGTAAGTTAGCCGTGCGTTGAGTGTTATTTGGCTTTTTTGTGAAGTAAATCTATATATAAAAAAGAAAGTCGTGTTAGTTACACTATTTATAACTCAAGAACGGCTGTACCGATATGGCTAAAAATTGGTGGGTAGGTAGCTTAGATCCAGGAGACGGACATAGGCTATAATTTGTATGTGTCAGTTACATAAATAGAAAAACTGTCTTATTGACTAAGCCTTTTTTGACACCTCCATGGCTGAGCGACATAAAGCACACGTTCTGGCAGCTTCGGGACGCAGTAAACAGGTTATAAGTTAGCGGTGCGTTGAGTCTAATTTGACTATTTTGGGAAATAAATTATAAGCAAACGCGTTACTTCCCTTGAAATTTACATGTGATAAGCTATCAGAAACGATTGTCATTTAAGAGTGTTTACGCCTCTGAGGCTGAGAGGTAGAAAGCGCTTGGTGGGATAGCTCCTGGACTGCAGTTAAAGAGGTTGTTCTTCTCACTACTATTCTATCTTCTATATATATGAAAGAAAGTCGTGTTAGTTACACTATTTATAACTCAAGAACGGCTGTACCGATATGGCTAAAAATTGGTGGGTAGGTAGCTTAGATCCAGGAGACGGACATAGGCTAAAATCTATATGTGTCAGTTACATAAATATAAAAATCGTTTTATTGACAAAGCCTTTTTTGACACCTCCATGGCTGAGCGACATAAAGCACGCGTTCTGGCAGCTTCCGGAGCGCAGCAAACAGGTTGTAAGTTAGCGGTGTATCGAGTGTTATTTGATTTTTTTGTGAAATAAATTATAAACAAACGCGTTACTTCCCTTGAAATTTATATGTGATAAGGAGTCAGAAACAATTGTCATTTAAGAGTTTTTACGCCTCTGAGGCTGAGAGGTAGAAAGCGCTTGATGGGATAGCTCCTAGACTGCAGTTAAAGAGGTTTTTCTTCTCACTACTATTCTATCTTCTTTCTTCTATATATATAAAAGAAAGTCGTGTTAGTTACACTATTTATAACTCAAGAACGGCTGTACCGATATGGCTAAAAATTGGTGGGTAGGTAGCTTAGAGCCAGGAGACGGACATAGGCTATAATTTATATGTGTCAGTTACATAAATAGAAAAACTGTTTTATTGACTAAGCCTTTTTACTAAGCCTTTTTTGACACCTCCATGGCTGAGTGACATAAAGCACACGTTCTGGCAGCTTCCGGAGCGCAGTAAACAGGTTGTAAGTTATCGGTGCGTTGAGCCTAATTTGACTTTTTTGTGAAGTAAATTATAAACAAACGCGTTACTTTCCTGGAAATTTATATGTGATAAGCTGTCAGAAACGATTGCTCATTCCTAGATCCAATGATCCCAACCGATATGCCGTTTGAATTTAAAAGACTTCAATTTCCTTTCCGTCTTGCATTTGTCATGACCTTTAACAAATTACAAGGCCAATCCTTAAAAGTTTGTGGTTTGAATCTAGAACATCACTGTTTTTCCCATGGTCAATTATATGTGGTCGGAAGACCATCCGCGTTGTTTGTTTTTGGCCTGATAATAAAACAAAAAATGTTGTGTATCACAAGGTACTTAAGTGAAGAGCAACCTATGTACTAAAATACAGAACAATAATGAATGACTAATGTAGGTACTTAATTTTTTTTCTAATAATAAAAAACTTAATAAATTCAAAAATTTGCTTATTTATTGCCTTTAAGGCGGAACAGAGTTCGCCGGGTCAGCTAGTCCACTATATAGGCGAGCCGACGTATCAAGATTAAGTTTCACCACTTTGGATCCAGTGCGTATTATGTTTTTTCAGCCGGTTGATGAATGGTTGTCTTTTCTGGCAAGTGTCGTGTTTTGGTAATTTTTACCAGGAGCAATGATTAGCGGCACGTGCATTTGGCAAAGCTTGGCAATCCCCGAAACTTTACTCTGGTAACCCTTCCTCGGCAACAATGAAAAATTGAAAGTAAAAGTTAATGAATGAAAAGTTAATGAAATCCAAAGTGGTCGAAATCAAGCTTGATTCTTCGGCCTGTCTATATAGCGGCTCTAATTTGATTGATCTCTAACAATTCTAACGTTGCCAAAACTCGTTTGCCAAATATCATAAAAATTTTAATTTACGCCGATGTGATCAAATATGAAATCGATTGTTCTAATGAACGTGGTTGCTATGAAAAAGTAACAATGATAGTAAAGTAATCATAAAGCAAATGGCGAAAGAAATTTTTTCAAAATTTGAAAAAATCAAACCAAAAACGGTTTTTTGTGAAAACTCGCGTTTTTACAGAAAAAACGCAGATGTAGATGAACTCAATAACCAAAACTTTATCTAAATACGAAATTTGATCAAAATCGTTAGAGCCGTTTCCGAGATCCGAAATATATATATATATACAAGAATTGCTCGTTTAAAGATAATATAAATATATATATATATATATATATATATATATATATATATATATATATATATATACATATATATATATAGTTTGGAGTTTATCAAAACAATGTGTGTATCACAAACGGGGAATGAGAGGGGCGGGGGGGGGGGGGGGCCAAAGTGGAGTGTGGTACTTTGCGACAAAAAAGAAGTTTCAGACTTTTGAAGAAACAAAAACTGCATTTGCATCATTTTTGGACTCCTCAGCACCATTTTCAATCAACTCAATCACAAAAATATTCTTTAAATTAGTGTTAAAAAACTAAAAAATACGCTTTTAGATGCACTTATAATGCATCAACATGTAATATAGTAATATAGTTTACGCAATATATTTTAGCCTTTAGTATTAATAATAGTACTAAACATATTACTTTCATATTTGCAAAAACCGTGAATTTCATCTTTTATTCAGAGTTACATACAAACAACTGAAACACTTGAACACATCAACGTGTAATTATATAGTTTAGCCTTTAATAGTATTAAATATATTGGGCAATTCCACGGGTAACTGACTGACATTCACAAATAAAAAAAAAGAAGTATTTTGAAATAAAACACAACAAACCTCAAATTTTACTAATTTATTTTGTCCTGTCTTATTGTACTTTTTAAGCTGAATTTCATGGTATAATTGAATTTTCAAAATATATTTTTAATGATTTTATAAAAATTACCAAAAATATGGAAACTGACTGACATGAATGCAACCTGTGTGAAAAGTAACACTGATTCTACAAGAGATTTCTCATTTTATTGAATAAAAAATGAGGATCAAAGAGAATGAATAACCTTTCAGACCATGGCAGTTGAGTTTGAAAATATTGCTGCAGTAAAGAATTAGAGTAGTTGGAGTAGCTTGATAACTGACTGACATTCCGGTAACTGACTGACATTTCTGAAATATTCTAAATATACTGATACACATGTTCAAAATTATACAGTAAAAATTATGAATAAGTCTACAAAAAAGGTAAACAATAAAATTACAGCTGTCAAATTTAACTTTGCTGCAATAAATGATTGTAGTCTTTGCAACAAATTGGTAACTGACTTACCTATCAGGAACCAACTGTTAAATTATACTAATGCAAATGTTCAAAATTATGCAATAAAACCTTTATAAAGATAACACGAAGAGTAAAGTAATGGAAGTCCAATTTTTAAGTTAATTATATTTACAATTTTTGTTTCCATAGGATATTCGGATTATGGGTTATGCAGGTTTTGTTAAACGTGTTTTGCTATCAGTCACTCAGTACTTTTTTGAAATTTTCTTAAAGTGATGAGTTTGAACAGTTGAGCATTTGCTGTATTGGCTGTAGATAATTACATTTTCATCTATGGGGGTTTTAAAATAATGCATTTTTCGGATATTCGGAATTGCCAAAATATCACTAAATCTCATTTTCAATTCATTTTTTGTGGAGTGAACATGTTCCTGCTTAACAATAATAAGTTGTGTTTTCAGATCTTTCTCTTTTATAGCATTATAAAAGGTTGAGGCAATATTGATGGTTGCTTTTCCACGCAACACTTCCATCCATGCTAACCTCTTTACTTGGCCACCGACTCCATCTACGGCTCCCTTGCCATGTGAAGTAGCAAAAAACTGCCATTCGACTTCGCGAATTTGAAAGTCCTTGCAAAAATATGTGAAGTTGCATAGGTTAAAACGCAGCTTGAACTGACTGGCAGCACCATCAGAAAAATATGTTACGAGGAAAAGTTCTTAGTTAGTTTCAAGTCCTTTATTATAACTTTTTTATGGTTCTAATGAGCTGCTTGGTTGCATTTTGTTCCTTACAGCAGAAATTTTCTGCAAAATTAATTTGTAGGACTAGCTGTTCAGAATTTAGATCATCCAGTTTTATCTTGAATTCTTCTGATTGCTTTCTCTTTACAAAAACATGCCGTAGGAATGATGGTAGTTTCGCTCTTAAATCATTTATGCAGTCCTCAGTTGTTCCTTCATTGGTGGGTTAGTTGGCATTGAGGAGTATTTTTCCACTCCTTCCAAATGCACAGTTCATGATGCTGGTCATCATTTGAATTTAGCCCATTTATCATAGGTCATCTGCTACGTTTGCCGTTCATACATATTTTAATTTTCTTCGTCACAGACTGCAGCCTTTATAAACTCTTTTAATTTAGTCGTAACATTCAACCCTTTTTCTTTTAAGGCACCCAAAAGAAATTGAATATTTTCATGTTTTTGGCAAAGACACACATTATGGGGAATGTCTCATCTCAGTAATGTTTGATTTGGGCGGGGGCTGCTAAACTTGGAAAGACCAATCTTAACATTTGGATTTTCTTCACAAAAGAGAGCTGTGTTGTTTTATGTTTGTTTAACAAGAGAAATATTTTCAGGAGTGTGTAATTAAGTACGCTGTAGTTATTTTGAAATTAAATTAAATGTCAGTCAGTTACCACATTAAGTTGTCAGTCAGAGAGCTGTGTTGTTTTATGTTTGTTTAACAAGAGAAATATTTTCAGGAGTGTGTAATTAAGTACGCTGTAGTTATTTTGAAATTAAATTAAATGTCAGTCAGTTACCACATTAAGTTGTCAGTCAGTTACCACATTAAGTTGTCAGTCAGTTACCATGGAATTTTTTAAGTTCTTGATGCAAACTTCAACTTCTGTTTATTCAGTATTTAAATACTCTCAATGTAGGCAGAGAGTATGAATTTTCGTAAGTTTCCATCAAAAATTTTCACGCTCAGGGGAAAATGTTGATTTTTTATGGTAACTGACTGACATTCATAAACTGAATTTCAAACTGTATCTAAACGAAACGCCATTACAATATTTTTTTCAAATAAGACTGTATTAAGAATTTTCATAATGTGTATAACAAATTACCCCACCTTTTTTGTTTAGTTTGATATGTGTTTGGGGGATAAAAACACTAATTACTGTACTCTAAATTATCGAACATAATTCTGGAGAGAAGATGGACATGTCTTTCGGCCTGTTTTCAACACAACAGTTTCTAATATAAAATTTAAGGTGGTACCATATTAAAATAGATAGTTCAAGCTTTTAAAGTATATATATTAATTTGCGTTTTGCGAACATTGAAATTTTGATGCTCAGGTTGACATTTTCGTGGAATTGCCCTATTACTTTTATCTTTGTAAAGAACGTGTTAGAGTTAATTGGTTTATTCAAATGAACGGCGGGGGGAGGGAGGGGGTGCGCACACCTGTGCCGACTTGTCAGATTAAAGGAGTGGTTAGGAAAGTGTTTCTCTCCACGATATTTCGGACAAAGGGGATAAGGCGCCAAAAAATGGGATCAGCACTATAATCTGACTCATAAACATGCAAATGCGCGGCACCTCAGACATGAATTTTTCACAACTTTAATTCGGCGCCAAATCTCATTCGGGGCCAATTTGAATATCACACGACGAATGACAGGGAGTGCTTTCTACAGAATTGTTCGAGCAGAGCTTAAGATGGATTCATGAATTTCTATTTCTATACGCTTTTATTAGTTTCATTTGTGGGTTTGTCTGCATGTAACTCTGAATAAAAGATAAAATTCACGTTCATTGCAGATATAAAAGTTATGTATTTAATACTATTATTAATACTAAAGGCTAAAATATATTATACACTGCTCGACATTGAAAATGCAACACCAAGAAGGAGTGGTCAGAAATTCATGCAAATTTTACCGTAGACGCACGTCACTGAGTTATGCAAATGATATGAAATGCGCAGCTCTCCGACGCACGTGAAGTAAGATATAAGAGAATGAAGTTGAAAAGTGGGCTATGTTCATGTTGGTTTTTCTGCCAGACTAATTATCGCAGAAATTTGGTTTTTGTCTCGAAGGATACGTGTGATAGGAGGAAATGCCACGCCGTCCTCAACGAAGACACTTCCAGCATATAGACGACTTTACAAGGGGTATGGTGATCGGACTGAGAAGGGGAGGTTGGTCCATACGTCAAATTGCAGCTGATACCCACATGGATGCAAGCACTGTGCATCGGCTGTGTCGGAGATGGTTGGAAAGAGGAAATGTAGCCACATGTGTCCCCCCCACCGAGCCTCAGCTAACATTCACGAGGCTTCATAGTTCGATTTTCTGCTGCGTTTTACTAATTATCACTTGAGAGGAACTTGGTCATATATATCTGTTACTGGCTCTCGGACTATAATGTTTATAAGTTCTGAAAATGTGGTTTAGTATGTTTTTACATTGAGAGTCAAGATTTTTTCTTTATTTTGAGTTTGAATTTGGGAGAGGCATCAATTATCGGCAGTAATTGGAACTCTGCAACTTTGCCAATTATTTAGAATCATCTTATTTTACTGAGAAATTGGCTAAAATTTTGCAAATTGAAATTACTTTAAGGTATGCCCAAAACTTTAATTTATATATTTACTTAATCAAGGTGTCTGTCTAACCCAAGGGGGAGGGAAACATTTCCTTTAATAAAATGAGCTCTTTACTCAAATTCTATTTTCTACCAGGGGAGGGGGGGGGGGAAGCATTTCGTTTTTATCGTATCGTATTTAAGTTTAATCTTTCCTCACAGAATAATTGAATCATCGTTTTTCAAGTCTTAGAATGATAGCAAAAGCATAAAGCATGAATTTGTTTCTTTCAATTCTCAAACATAAAATGTTTTAAATGCATTTTGGAAAAAAGATCCGCAGACATGTGGTTTAGGATCTCCATTTTTCTCTTATGCATCGCCCCAAAAATAGGGACTTGTACTTAATATTTAGAGAGTGAATATCTATATCTTATTGCGAAAAGCCCAAAATATCGTGAAAAGCAAAATTGAGTCTATCAAAATCATTGCAAAAAGCGCAGCACATGCAGTAATTTTTACCCCTCTCAAACAACAAATATTTTAAATACACGTTTTGAAAAAGTGATACCTAGACACAGGGCACGACTTTGTAGGACATTGAGCTCGAGCTTTATGTGCTGCCGCCCCCCAAATAAAAACAATGTAATGAAGTAGTAAAATATTTTGGATTTCAAGTTTTCGAAAGAGTATTTTTAAATTTATTTTTTATCTTGTCATAGTGCGATATGAAATTTCTCCATTTTAAAAACTTAAGAAGGATTTAAGGCCTTTTTTTGCACTGCCCAGACATGTGATTTTTCTTTACTTAGCATTTAAGGACTGAAAATACAACTATTATTGCGAAAACAAAAATGAGTAACGCAAAAAGGGGACTTTTACTTAAAGCCTGAATTTAAAACTATTATTGGGTTAAAGTCAAAATATCGCTGAAAACAAAGTCATGAAGTTAAATGACTAAATTTAACAAATATTTTTAAATATTAGTATTATTTTTTAAAAGTATTTATAATTTTTTTCATGTTTAGTCGAAGCATTTGATACATTGAAATGAATTCGTATAATGTATTTCGACACTTTACTTCGCTTACGCTTGTGTGCTCGTATGGGTTGAAAAGATGTACTAATTGCGATTTAAAATTCTAATATTTTTAAATTCCTGAAACACAACACCTTAATCTGCTCGAATGCTTTTAATATTTGGCTCTCGAATCGTTTCGCCATCTATTTCAGAGGCTAAGCTAAAATAGAAAGTTAAAGCAAGATGCACTCGCGAATGTTGATGTAACGCGAGTGAGATATATTAAAAATACTGTCATTTGATTGGTCAATCGTTTTTCCTTCTCGATACGCGGTAGAAGGAGAGAAAATTCTCGCTTGGGCACATTAGGGCTTTCAGAGTAGTACAGAATTTGACAAGCGACTACTTTTTCGGCTATTCTTGCTTATCGTGAGGGAGTAATAGACGTCACTGGAAGTTCCAGGAAGTTTCAGAGTAGGGCCCTTGGAGTCTCAAAGGGGAACAAAATGGCAGCGCTCCTTGGGTCAGCGTGCGAAGAAGAGTAAAGAGAGGAAGGATTTGACGGCCGGCGGCGAAATTTAAAGCATCGGCCTTTAACGACGTCGAGATTCATTTTCGGGATTGCTGCTTCGCTGGGGATTACATGGGGATTAAGAGGAATCGTTTCGGATTTTACAAGCGGCTCGAGGGGAATTGGTTTTTTTTTTCCGTGAGTGAAAAATATTACTAGAAACATGCGTTCTACAAGAGTATAATCACAAGAAATCTGAAACTGAAGTTGAACTTTCACAAAAATCGCAGAATAAAATACTTAATAAAAATATTGCTTAGGAAAAAACTAGAGTTGAGTGAAAGGAAGGTGCTTTGCCTTTTAAATAAATGCAGAGTAAAAATATTAATTAGAAATATGAATAGTGATAATTCTACAACAAATCAAAAACTGATGGTGGGCTGTTACCGGTTAAAAATTACAGTATAATTCAATATAGTTTTAAAAAAACTAAGAAGTACGATTTTACAGTTAATTAAATTAAAAATATATAATACTATCTTTAATACTAAAGGTTAAACTATATTTTCATGATACTCTAGCTGAATTCTCTCTGATTTTCAAAACTATTGAATATCCGATAAGTTTACATGCACTTATAATACATCAACATGCAATACAGTTTAGCCTTTAGTATTAATAATCGTGTTAAATATATAAAATAGAAAGATATAGAAATTCATAGAAAATATAGTTGCAAAGAACGTGAATTTTATCTTTAATTCAGAGTTACAGACAAACAACTGAACCATTTGTAATATATCACCATGTGATATAGTTTAGCTTTTAGTATTAATAAAAGTTTAAAATATATTTACTTTTATATTTTCAAAGAACTTGAATTTTATCTTACAAACAAACCCGTATGTGAAACTAATAAAAGCGGATTGATAAAACAGTTAGTAAAAAGACTTTTTTGGTAAAACTACTTTGAAAGTTTGGCGAAATTGGTAAATCTTTGTTTGGCGTCTATCCGGTTCGCGTGAAATACACAATTAATAATAACTAGGGGACACGTGGGCCTAGAGGGTGGAGTATTCTCCTCGTAAGCAATTGGTCGCGAGTTCGAGTCCCGCCCTGCCCATGGTTGTTATTTCAATCTCTTTATGCCGTAAACCTGTCCCGTGTTTGTCAGGAAGCAAAGTGCATAGTACGCAGTCCTCATGTATGTTGAAGCTGATGGCTTCTAAAAAAAATCTGGTATGGGCCCCACACTACTTCCTTTTACGTGTAAATTTCTTAGTAGTTGCCTAAAGTGTTAAAAAAAAGTGCTTGGAGTGAGCGAGGTAACAATTCAAATATTTACTCCCCTAATCAGCCACGAAACAATGCAAAAAATATTTAACTATGGTTAATTTTCTAAATATTTCTGATTTTAATATCATTCAGTGAATTTTTCGCAAAATATCGCCAATAGCGCCAAGTTGAACCCAAATTCAAAAAAAAAAAAAAAAAAAATTCGCCAAATTTGTCGCCAAGTTGGCGTCAAACACTTGGCGACCAAAAGCTTGGCGTCCAAAAGCTTGGCACCGCCAAGTGGTCGCGCCAATTCATATCACTTGAGTCTGCATTGAAATTAACACTGATTTACCCCAAAAAAGGGGTAAAACACCCCCTTGGGAACATTCAAATGCAACCACAAGAGGAGGTGCACAACTAGACCATACTCAGAACCTACCTACCAAGCTAGAAGTTTCTACGGTATATAGTTTTTGAGTTATGCGAGCCACATACGCACATACATCCGCACATACGTACATACAGACGTCACGAGAAAACTCGTCGTAATTAACTCGGGGGTGGTTGAAAAGAATTTTTCGGCTGCTTATATGTTGGTAGGTACATATGCACGTGCTGACAGGTCGAAAAAACTACTGAACATTCATTCGGGGGTGAGCAAAATCAAAATTTAGACTCAAATGAGTGATTTTTTTTTCGTGATCATAATACTTCCTTTACTACGTAAAAGGAAGTAAAAATTAATAATAGTACTTACTAAACTAACAGATAACAGTACAGGGGACGTCGGCTCATTGAATCTGTCGCTTGAACGGATCAAATCTTCAATAATTTAATCATAGTTTAAAAAACTAAAAAATACGCTTTTAGAGAGTTCTTTCTTTGCAAATATAAAAGTAATATACTTTATACTATCATTGATACTAAATATTAAACTATACTTCCCTGATGCTCCGACTCCCTCTGATTTTCGAAACTATTGAATATCGCTAAGCTTACATGAACTTATAATCCATCAACATCCAATATAGTTTAGCCTTCAGTTTTTATAATAGTATTAAATGTATTACTTTCAATTTTGCAAAGAACGTGAATTTTTATCTTTCATTCCGAGTTGCATAGACAAACAACTGAAACACTTATTACATCAACATGTAATATAGTTAGCTTTTAGCATTAATAATACAGTGAACTCTCACTTATACGCCGCCTCATTTATGCGTCTTTTTCAGTTATACGACGATTTTCAATGGTCCCAGCACTTCCAATAGCAAAACTATGATAGTGTAGCGAATACTGTTGTAGTGGTATACGAGCTGCATAAGTGAGGAGATGACACAAGGTTATAACAATATATGGTACACATTTAATTCCTATTTACATATTTACATCGTTTGTATATTCGAGATACAAGAGCAGCAACATGAGCGGCTGTTTATCGTGGAATGTCAACAACAACTACTGCGAGGGCAGCGTTGCCAGATTCCAAATCAGAAACCTCTCACTTAAACTGAAGTGGCCTTGTTGCTAGCGCCGCCACAATAGTATCATTCGTTTATGCGTCGCTCTAAAGATAAATATTTCACTTATGCGCCGAATTTTCCCTAAAATGTAAAAAAATTAATTCATTTTCTTTAAAAAATAGGCATTTTTCTTTACTTTCCTCTTTAATCTTTCGCCTTTATTGCTCACAGAAGGCTTTTTTCCGCATGAACTAGAGTTCGGAGAGGGACAATTATCTGTTATGCATCGTTTTAAAGGGAATAGTTTTGTGACTAGGTGTGCTACAACTTGTGTTTTCTCTTTATCATTGTAGTTACGTTACAGTCATTGCCAAACAGTAGTAATATGTCCCTTTTCAATAGAAATATTTTTATTCATTCTCTCGTTAAAAACTATGTTGCGTTTTAGTCCTTTAAACAGGCTTGTTCACTCATACGTTTTTCTCATTTATGCGCCATTTTCTGTTGGTCTCTTGGGCCGGCGCGTAAGTGAGAGTTCACTGCAGTGTTAAATATGTTACTTTTATCTTTGTAAAGAACTTGAATTTCGTCTTTTATACAGAGTTACATACAGACAAACCCACATGTGAAACTAATAAAAGCGTATTAATAAAAACAGAATCCAGCTTTATTGAATCTGCCATTTTGTCGAACCAAAAACTCTTCAGAATAGACGGAATTTATATAAGCGGCGGCAACGGAGGTTGAAAACCTTCTACTCTTGGGTATTATACTTCGCGTGTCTGAGCCTTTGTGTTGTCTTCACTGCAACGAGACAGTAAACGCAATGAAACGGGCTTTACGGAGACGTTGCACAAAATAATGTTTTCTTGAGTACAGTGCCCGCAACCTATTAAAATCATATTTCGTCGCTTTGGAAGAATAACGCTGCAACTCAAAACAGCCCATTTTTCAGGAGAGCATTTTTTAACTTTTCAGAAACTTCTATCGCGCTTGTGCTCAAAACTATTGCGACTATTTTAATAAAACTAGCATTAAAAAAAAACGCATTTTAATCTCTTTTCTAATGCAGCATGATTGACTTCAATGACATTTTAACTAATGACGTCATTTTAAAAAGAGTGAAGGTAGTTTGAGTTACATAAGTGTTCTCCAAAAATTGCTCCCTAGCGGATATTTTTGACACTATTGAGTTGTAACCTTGTTCATCATAAAGAGCGATTTTTTCTGAACAAAATTATATAAAAATGTCATTTTTCGATTTTTTTGAGTTGCAGCGTTATTCTTCCAAAGCGACGATTTGTGCCTAGGATATTTGATTCCATTAAGCGGTTGATTTTATGAACCGGCTCACATAAATTTACGAAAAGAAAAGGTTTTTAAGTGAAAACAAAAAATGAAAATAAATTAACTAGTATTATCTCGTATTTAAAAATTAAGTTAATTAATACGCAACTTGAATTTAACTCATGTGTAAAAAGTAAATTTTTTATATTACACAAGGGCTTCAAAATATTGACTCATTTCTGTTCGAGAAACAGGATAATGAAAGTAAAGATCATTCTTAAATCTTGACGTTCAGACATGTTTTTCTAGCGAACGATTTATGCGCAAACTGGATGATATGAACTATCAATCTCTGTTTTCTTGAAGGGAAAGAAAATTCTGGTTTTATTCAGACAAGAAAAAGCATGTCCCCCCCCCCTATTTTTAACATATACCCCCCAAAAACTTGATTTTGTGAAACGACGCGTAATGATTTCATTAAAGGATGGTTTTAGCATGTTTTGATACATTAATGATTCTGTTCTTCCAAATTTGATTTTAAAATCCAGTGTTTTTATCAGTGGTTAATGATTTTATTAAAGGATGGTTTTAGCATCCTTTAATAGCTGTACTACAATGCTGCCGTCATAAATTAAACGGCCCTAAACCTAAACTGATGCCATTCATTTTCGCAAATTTTTTGTTGTTTGTTCAAAGACATAGTTATCGAAGAAATTTGAAATGTTGTTTCTGTGGGGTCCTTCTAATAAGATAAAATAGTTTTCAAATATAACAGCATTTACGAAAGTTAAAAATTCTAGTTTTTTCGAATATTTTTCAATACGCTTTTACTAGTTTCACATGTGGGTTTGTCACTGAATGATTATTTTATAAAAATTAAATTAAAACTAAATAAACATTTGTAGTTCTAAAATTTAAATATTTCAGTTGCACAAAGAATTTACTACAGCTATTCAATAAATAAAAAATAAACGTTCCTCTCTAAAAGGAACTAAAAATAATTTATTAAAACAAGTTATGAACGAATCGCTGTGACAATGTTTGCTTTTGAATCCATTATTTAATTGACATATAACTAGATCCGTAACAAATGAACCATCATTAATAACAAACAAATATTAATTTGATTATTGGTTTGATTTTGAAAAAAAAATCACTTTCGAGATTTATTTTTTTCTAATCAAAGCGGTTTGCTTTTTGACTGGAGCTTAACTGAGAATTTTGTTGAAAAATAAACTTCGAATTATCCGGCATACCGGAAAATTCGAATTTTCCGGCATGCTGGTTAACCTCTTTTTCCCCGGCATGCTTGCTAATACGGGGTAATACGTTAATACTAAAGGCTAAACTATGAAATGGAAGTTATCCACTTCTTCTTATTCCATGAGTCTTGAGCGATGGAAAGCAATGAACACCATATTCACAAACAAACTATTTATTATTTATTTACAGATGAACACGATGGGCAGCCAATTTGCCCTTTTTCCCGGATAGCGGTCAAGAGATATTCCATAACATTATTATCCCGCTATCCGGTCAGGATTTTCTCATCCGTTTATGATGAGTGCCAGGAGTCTCAGTGACCTCATGCGTTCTGCCACGCGCTCTTGCGGAGGGCCAAGTGTGTAAAACCCAATTGCGCAATCAGGGAATTCCTAATAAATCAGTCATGAACACCCCCGCAAGTGTTGCCTCACTGGAGTGGATCATTTTATTTCTTAGAAACTATATTACATGTTGATGCATTATAAGTGCATCTATTTTTTAGTTTTTAAACTTATTTAACGATTATTTTCTTTGGAAATAGTGTTTTCCTTCCTATGGCGACAGGATACTTCGTAGCACAGGGAAGGAGGGAGGGGGGGGGGGAATACACGACAGCCATTTCAGTGTCCCACGTTTTTCGGAAATGATCTGATACCAAGCCCTGCTTCCTCTTGAGCACACTGTGAAATGTTGTGCAACCTTCCTCCGTAAAACGCAAAGGAGTACAGATAAAACCGGTGCAACGTTACGCGAGCGATGCATGACGTTACGCCAGTTTAGTCAGTTAAGTGACTCCGTTGCGTGGGAGGCCCCGCTACAAAGGGAGGTAACACAATTCTTTTTGCAGGGTGGGTCTTACTTTTAATGGTGAGACAGTGCTTGAGTCTGCAGAACTCTCGATGGCTCTAGTGAAAACCTTTCAGATCGACGGCTTGCAAGTCTTTCAGAGACGGAGCACAACAAACGAGCAATCGATTAGGTAGTTTGAAGAAGTGCATATATCCATTATGTTTATTTCATGCATCTCTACTGTATACTGTCGTCCCCGCTTAATCGGGTAACGGATAAACGAATACCCCGCTTATACGAATAAAATATCTTGGGACCGATGCCATCGACGCAATGTTAAAGATCCCCGCTTAATCGAATAATATTTCTTGGAACCGACAGTATTCGTTTAAGCGGGGCCGACAGTACCTACATCAAATGAAACAAAGTCATTTTTTATAAAGAAGTACCTTTTTCTGTCCATTTGTCGAATCGTCAGGAAAATTTTTGTTGAATGAGGAATAACTTTGGGAGGCCCCAGGGATCTGCAGTGATTTCCTACCGGAGCGCCTTTGGGCACATGTGGCGCTGAAAATGATTCTGACAAAAAAAGAAAAAAAAAAATCTTCCCAAAGCTGAAGCACGGTCGAAAGAAGTTAAAATGCATATTTTTTGAAAAGGCATGGAAAACTTAAAATAAATTTTCAGAACATTTAATTTTCAGGCTAGAGAGAGACGCTGAGATGCTCAGATAGAATCAGCTACTTTCGCTACAAACGGTGATGACGCGACTCGCATCATTTTTTCTCACTTATTTATCCCCAGTAGCCTAAAAACGGGACGCTTGTTAGTTACTGCAGACAAAGACCTATAATGCGTATATCCTTTTACTAAAGCCGTTTTTCACAAGTGGAATATTCCTCTTTCTTGAGAAATCCATATGAAGCTGCTAGCTGGACATTAGAGTTCACCTATTGACAGTTATTTTTAGATAAATGAATCAAACAACGATACATCATGGGTAGTAGCAGAAAGATGGTGTTTTTTGCGAACTTTTTTTTCATAAAATGAAACTATTTTAAATTGATTTTCTTAAAATAGATCTCAGAAGTCTTCCGTAATGTTAGTTCGCAAAAATCACTATATCATTTTTGTATAATCATGCTCACTTGCTCATATATATGCCCAGTGTCCCATAAACAAGACATTGAATGACTTAATAAATATGGCAGCGGTGATCTATTTCACGCCAAAAATGTATTTAAAACATTCCAAATATTAACCAATTGCATTTTATTTATTATTAATCCAAAACATTTTAAGCAGATAAAATTTTTTAAAAAATGTTTAAACATAAAGTTGGGCATAAATGGGTTAAGTGCTAATGGGGGTGAGGAAAAATGGCGTGCAAAACTCCGAAGTTCTAATTTGCCACGAAAAAAAAAATAAACTTAAAACTAAAAAAGGAACTGTTTAATTAAATTGGAAAACTATGTACATATTTACAGAGAAAACTTAATCATTCGATACAAGAAATGGGACATCGATGGGTAACAATCAGTTACATCAAAAAGCTGCACGCTTCCATGTCGAAAGTTCAGTGGTATCTAAATGTGTGTCTCTTTTGGGAGCTCGCGGTCGGAAGCATGTGGACTGTTGCCACTCTAAATCTAATAAATTTTCCACGGGGGGTCTGTTATCTTGGAAATTAGTATTTAGCGTATTAACATATGTGTTCAAAATTTAAGCAGAGTTAAAGCACTGTCCGTGTTCTTCATTGATGTAGCAATAATAGAAATGAAAAAAAAAAATAGATGCATTTTATTTTATATGCTAGAACTAAAATAAACGTATTTACAAAACATCATAACGTCCAACTAACAAGATAACTTACAACAACATCATTGCTAAAACATACCAGTCGACTATTTATATACGTTTAAGTAAAGCAGAAATTTTCATACAGTTAAAGGAAACCGTGTAGATAATTTACGACAGAATGTAAATTCCAACAATATACGGCTCTCAAATGCCCTTCGGAGGCCGATATCTCGTACAACCCAAAGCTAAGGACGTAAACGCTCCTGCGCCCAAAAGCCCTAGCGCTTGCGCCCAATGTTCCATGTGCCCAAAAGTCCTTGCAACCAATGTTCAGTAGGGTGGGGCGAAAAATGAAAAGTTTTTCAGATCAACTTCTAATAGTTGCCAAAAGTTGTCTTTGGTGATAGTTAGCTTTTGTGCAAAATTTGAGACAAATCGGTTAATATCTTCAGGGGGCGCTGCGATCGCAAAGTTTTACCATAGGTTTGTTATAGATTTTATGGTTAAAATATCAAAAAGAATGCCTTTAGCAAGTCTCTTTTTACTCAAAAGATGTTTTCATGCATTAAAAGCATATGAAATGACTCACAAACATTTTATATGATATATTTATATTCAAAAAAAAAAAACACTTTTTTCACGTTTTTGTTTCTTTTTAAATGCTTGAAATATAAATATATCATATAAAATAATGTTTGTGAGTCATTTCGTATGCTTTTGATGCACGAAAACATCTTTTGAGTAAAAAAAAACGCAAAGAGACTAGCTAAAGGCATTCTTTTTGATATTTTAACCATAAAATCCACAACAAAGCTATGGTAAAACTTTGCGATCGCAGCGCCCCCTGAAGATATTAACCGATTTTTCTGAAATTTTGCACAAAAGCTAACTATCACCAAAGACAACTTTTGGCAACTATTAGAAGTTGATCTGAAAAACTTTTTATTTTTCGCCCCACCCTAATGTTCAGGCGCCCAAAAGTCCTCGCGCTCAATGTTCCTGCTCCCTAAAGACCTCGCGCCCAGTGTGCCACTCGCAAACTTCCTGCTTCGTATATGCTGCCGTGCTAAGCGCAAAAGTGGGATCTGCAGTAGAGTTCAAACTGAGAAATAACTCTTTAAAGTGTTGCGCCACCATGTGTCTGATCCAGATGAAACTTTTTCAGAATTTTTTAAAAATATTCCCCGTTCTCAAATGACCATAGAATTTTGTATTCAGGTAAAATACGTTGCAAAGAGCCACCTGGTGGTGATAGCTCAATTTTGTTAAAAAGTGCAGATACGACTTTTGTGCTTAACACGGCAGCATGGCACTCTGGCAGATATCAGGCCAAGCGCTTTCCGCGGCTCGGCCACGAAGGCCTCCAAAAAGGTTCGGTTATTCACAGAATCGTTTCTGACTACTCATCAAACTTCTTTGAAGCGAATCAAAGCGCGTGTTTTTAATGAAATCACGAATAATTAAATTATAGTTTAAAAAACTTAAAAATACGCTTTAGAGTTAATCAAATTAGAAAGCTTTAAACCATGATTTATTATAAGTTTACATGCACTTATAAAATACATCAGCATGTAATATAGTTTAGACTTTAGTATTAATAATAGTATTAAAGGTACTACTTTCATATTTGAAAAGAACGTGAATTTTATCTTTTATTCAGAGTTACCTGCAAACAACTGAAACACTTATAACATTTCAACATGTAATAATATTGTTTAGCCTTTAGTTGGTATTAAATATATTACTTTTGTACCTGTAAGGAACGTGAATTTTATCTTTCATTTAGAGTTACATGCATCCCAAGTAGCACACTTCGTTTTTTAAAGGTTGTAAAATGGTTATTAACGTTGGGACAATGGATTAAAAACGTTTAAACGTTTTTTGTGCTACCTGGGATACGTACAAACAAACCCTCATGTGAAACTAATTAAAGTGTAAAGAAAAATACAACGTTAAAAGCCCGGTTTCCTAGGAGTGAAATCGTCGATCTTTGGCGAGGCGACAGACGCCGCCGCCTTCTGCGCATGTGCCTGAGCCGCAGACTGACGTCGCTTCACGCCACGCTCCAATCAAACTGGTTCTGATTCCAGCGTGCAGTCGAGCCCGGTGTCAGCGACGATTGTCGCGTTCTTGGAAACCAAGCCTTAAGGAGGCAAATGTTGTATTTTTCTCTACATCAATAGCACAAAGATATTTTTTAACTTTAATTAAAGCATGTTAAAAACGGTGAAAACACCCAAACCAAGGGTAAGAATGCAAACTGGAGCCTCTTGCATTACACGAAGCAGCTATCTATCCACTCAGACCTCAATTTCATTGGTTTTTTATGACATGTATGAATCACGCGACAAATGCAAGTGTCGTGAAACCCTGGGGCTTCGGGGAACACAATTGAATTGTTTATTTCAGAAACCACGCGAGCGACAAACATTTAAATTTCGAAAACGTATTTTTACCGTTACTTACAAAAGATTCTATTAGGATTTCAATATTTTAAACTGAAATATTTACATATTTAGATATATTTCTTTCAGAAAATATTGTTGTCATCGCTTTAAAATAGTTTAACATGAAGAAATAAGTGTTTTATTAAAATTAGAAATTTTGTCGTTTGGGTGGTTTCTAAAATAAACGGTTCAATTTAAGAAACTGTCTTCAAGACGCGCTCTTTCACTGAACGTCGAACTCTGAACTTTTGCAGAAATATCATCTCGCACTGGCTTTCTGCAAATTTCGTCTCTAATCCCGGCGACCCCCCCCCCCAATAATCCCTACACTCCTGTATACCCCCCCCCCCCCCAGCGCCGCGCTCGCCCTCCGTCTTTATGAAACCAAAAATAATCCTCCATTGATTTGCGCGCTTACAAAGCGGCTTTAGCACAGAGAGAGACCCCCTCCCCCCTTAATCCCCCCTTTCAGCGCGCCAAATCTTACGCTCGCGCCAAAAATAGAACGCCTTCACAGAAAATTGAAAAGCGAGGGGGGAAAAAAGTTCCTCGCTTGTAATCGCGTTTGTGCGGTCACAGTTTGCGAAGAATATGCTCGGAGAGGCTCTCATATTGATTATGGCAGCGCTCCGGGATTTGAATTTTACGTTCACACTTCTGTGGAAAGTTGATTTGAATGGAAGCTTCTTGACATTCACAGTGCAATATATTCGAGTCTGGTTGAAGACTTTAAACGAAATTTTCTCACATGATTCTTCGTGAATGAATTGCGATCAAGACATATGATTATGATACGCAAGCATATGTAAGTCTATAAGCAAGCACATGCAATACACCGCCAACTCGCTCATTTCGATCCATGGACTGCAGTTCGGGCTTATTATGCCCTCATCAGCATGGAATACGAAAGTGAACGAATTGGAGGCAAAAATCCTCTTATAAGCAAAGAGAGCCGAAAAAAAAAACTGGTAGCTAATGTGAAAATAGAATACAAGCGAGCGACCGCACATGGGAACGGTACAACTCGAAAATTTTAAAGCAGAGCTCGGGTATAAAGCAGTGAGTAACCGCCTCTAAGCAAGGGCTAAGGCAGGAACATGCAATGCACCGCCAACTCGTTCATTTTTCGAGAAGGTTTTATTTTAACCTTCTCCATGGTTTCTGCATTACCAAAATAATAATTTAGAGAAGTGTGAAACCATAAATCACGCTGTTTTAGATGATTTTTTTAAGGCATGAATTCTTTAAATTCTATGTAACTACTTACTACGCAAGAAAATAATTTAAACTTGAAAGTACTATTTTCATGAAATCTGACTCCTTGTATAGTCTAGTAAACGAAGGTCAAAGTTAGGGTGAAAAAAACAAAAAAACATGCAGTTTTAAAAATTGACACACAGGTACAAGAAGGTCTTCTGATGAACATACTAAAAGTCCCCGGTGGTGAGGGGGGAGCTCGCAGCGCCACCTGGTGTTTTATGGGTGATTTTTCAGTTTTCGTCTTATATCTCAAAAACTATTGACTTTCGAGGAAAAATGTCAACTAATAAATTAAAGAACACAAAATTATCTTTAAAACGCTTTTTTTGTTTTTATTATAGCTATAATAGTTGCCGAGATATTGAACTTCAAAGTTTGTCATTTTTTGAGAAAACGACTATTTTTCCCCTCTTTTCTATTTTTGGAGCCGCCACAGTGATTAATTTGATATTATTCTTTTCTTTTTTCGACCTGAAGTAGTACAGGTCATTAAGGTGATTTGATTTCTTGAAACGGGGAGGCAGGTTGGGGAGGAAGGAGGCGAGGAATGAAGGGAAGACAAAACTATGTGCAAGTGTACTTTTCACTATTTTTCCCTCTACCATAGTTCAGCAAACGAAGACCCAAAATAAGGGCAAAAAAATAATAATATAGTTATAAAAATTGGCACACACGTGCAAAACGGGCTTTTGATGAACGTTCTAAAAGTCTTCGGTGGTAGGGGGTGAGCTCGCAGCGCCACCAGGGATTTTGGGTGCGTTTTTTTCAGTTTTCGTCTTATATCCCAAAAACTTCGCCAGCAAAATCATCAATTGGTAAATTAAAGAATATAAAAATACCTTTAAAAAGAATAAAGAATGAATTAGTATTTTATAACTGAAATAGATGGAATAGACTTGACATTTAAGTTCTAAACTCGTGAGATTTTGAAAACCTATCTTTTTCTTTTCTTCTTTCTTTATTTTTTGGGACTGCGAAAGGCATATCAATCACTTTTTTCTTAAATTTCGATAGTGCTGCGCTATTTAAGTCAACTAAGGTCCAAGAAGACCTTAAATCATGTTATAAATAAAACGTATACCCTTCTGCAAAAAGGATAAATAATAAAAATAATGATAAAAAAGTCCAAACATTAAAAAAATAGAATAATGCAAATAAAATAATGAAAGTGAACAGATGTAGAATAAATATAAACTAACATGAAAATGACATTGTACTCAAGTTAAATGGATACTTTCGTCGTCTGACTGTTCATCTAATGCGATATCTAATTTTGAACCGTTAAGGCAGATACCCTGGTAGTTTAAGCAAGCAATGCTGCAGTTTATCCTTGATTTTCTGCAGCCGCATCTTGCACCACATCCTTTTGTGCATGAACAAAAAATCATGGAGAGAATGGAGTCAGGAGCTGGAAGCCTTGAAGTTGTTATAGGTTTCCATGATGTACCTGCTTTTTTCCATCCCCAGGCATCGGGTGGAAGTAATCTCCCCAACCACTTTTGAATCTGGTGAATGAATGAAATTTTGTGGCATCTTCAGTAGGTGGGAAGGAAGCAAGATCAGGTTTTATTTTTCTTGCTGCTCTCTGAAAAGATGTAAATCTCTGTTCATTCAGAGAAGTTATATTTACTGGAGCCCCATATAAGGCTATGAAAAATGATTGACCTGCCTCCGCTACCTGCTCCGGGGTAGAAAGGGGGTTTGAGAACACTTCCGGAACGTAGCTCAATGATTGATTTTTTTGTAACAGCTTTATGAATTTGGCTTTGCCTTTGTTATACGCAGCTTATATTGTTTCACAGCCGGAGAAAGCATGGAGGAAGATAATTTGATCTTTGAACTTGCAAGTGTTTTGTAATTCTTGTAAATTAAAAATTTTTTTGCCTGGTTTGAAGAAAAGAATATTATTATTACTTGGAGTCAAAGCTATTAATAAAACATTTCGGGCCTTCGTTTGCTGAACTATGGTAGAGGGGAAAATAGTGAAAAGTACACTTGCACATAGTTTTGTCTTCCCTTCATTCCTCGCCTCCTTCCTCCCCAACCTGCCTCCCCGTTTCAAGAAATCAAATCACCTTAATGACCTGTACTACTTCAGGTCGAAAAAAGAAAAGAATAATATCAAATTAATCACTGTGGCGGCTCCAAAAATAGAAAAAAGAGGGGAAAAATAGTCGTTTTCTCAAAAAATGACAAACTTTGAAGTTCAATATCTCGGCAACTATTATAGCTATAATAAAAACAAAAAAAGCGTTTTAAAGATAATTTTATGCTCTTTAATTTATTAATTGACATTTTTTCTCGCAAGTCAATAGTTTCTGAGATATAGGACAAAAATTGAAAAATCATCCATAAAGCACCAGGTGGCGCTGCGAGCTCCCCCCTCACCACTGGGGACTTTTAGTATGTTCATCAGGAGCCCTTCCTGTACCTGTGTGACCAATTTTTAAAACTGCATGTTTTAGTGTTTTTTCAAATCCTTTATTGACTAGACTAGTAAGGGAAAGAGAGAAATAAAGAAAGAATGCACGCTACCTTCATATTACCTTACTGCCGGATAATGCAATGAAAAATGTAAATTTTTGTACTAAACTATGGATTTTTGCATAGAATAAATTATCTTCTTCACAAATCAAAAATTTCAATTTCTTAATGTTTCATTCGGCATTTGTCAGCCATATTCATATCGGAAAGAGATCTCACTATAATAGTTTAAAAAGTCTAACAGTGCATAATAAAGCAAACTACATCACTTATTCCTCCCTAAACGCAAATTTAAATTGCACAATTTTTGTAGAAGTAGATAATCTGAATGCATAGATCTTGTCTAAAACTTGATTGATAAACTTTTTACTTAAAAAGGTATGACTAAGTGATTCGGAACATATATTTTTTTTTTTTTGAAAACTTACTTTTGAATCTTTTCAACTTTTGTCATTGTAATATGACTTTTCCGGGTTGATAATTCGTAAAAATTGAGCAAATGTATCTATTTCAGATTTTTTTTTTTGTTATACTCTTTTTAACCTTCAATTTCAATTTATGTCATTTTGTTTACAATTTTTTGCTTTAACCGTGTTTTCATAATTTTAATGAATGCAATTTGTCTAACTGTTTTTTTCGTCCATTGCCTTTTTTTTCACTCTTTTTTTTCTTTGGAAAGAGTGATCGATTTCTTCCCATATTGGATACAGAGTTCAGTCACTGGGATCAAAGGCAGTGTTCCTTACTGCTGTAGGGTGATTCGATAGGTGACTAAGGTAACATTAAGGGCCCTGCTCCATATCAGCGTAAAACGCGACCGAAACTGAAGGCAGAAACCGAAAATACGGGTACTTTCCATAGGAACGTTATGTAATCCATTTTATGCTTCTGCTTTATTTTTCTACTTTACGTCAATGTGGAGTAGGGCCCTCAGAGCTAATTTTAAAACTGTGCTTACTTCTAACTTAAATGATAAAAAATATTATTTAGTTATGCTGGTGGATTTACAATGTACATGGTATCTATGTATCATTTCTGCTAAGAATTTAAAACAAAATTACTGACAGCAGATATTTTTTCAACCAAAATAGCAGTGTGACTAACGTACCATTTTTGCAACCCTGAAAATGAATGCTCATGTTGTGAGGGAAACATTTCTCAAAGTTAAGCAAGTGTTAAAAATTGAATGATAGATTTGGAAAGTGTGTAAAGTTGGCTTTTAAAAATATAAAACACATTTATTAAATCTTAACTTTTTTTAGTCTTGAGTGTCACTTTTACTCAAGATGGAGTGTGACTAACGTAACGTGACTAACGTAACCATCGAATAATAAGCAGTATAGAGACACTACAAACTATTTATTACGGCTAATCTCAGTGGTAATTACAATACTTTTTCAATTTTTTAAACTTCTTATGTTGTATGATTTTTTTTATGTATTTATTCATTTATTTTTGGATACTTTTTTTACTTCGGTATTTTTTTCTTCTTCGACTGAGGTTGACATTTTCATGGAATGACCCTGTATTACATGGGGTTTTTAATTTTACTCTAAAGCTAACTTCGTTAAATATGCCATATTTCAGCAAATATTCAGATATTGCAATTTTTCTTCTCTTGGTCGTATTCCTTGTCGATTAATGCCACGATTTGTCATTTTTATTTTGACGGAATGTATAACTTTTAAAGCGTTTTTATTTGCTTCTTTTTCTCATATTTTTACCATCTTAATCACCACATACAAGGCCTCAAAATGCAAATTTTGGTATTTATTTTACAAAATTTCTTCCGGAGGACAGCCCCCGGAGCTCCTCAAATTGAGGATAGGCTACTCTACAGCCCACGTAAAAAAACCATTGCATTACTTTTCTGATACCCATAACGCTACAAGGTCAATCCAAAAAAAAAAAGGAAATAACAGAGGAAGCATTAAAGAAACGAGAAAAAACAAGAGAGACTGTCATCAGCTATAAGACACACAAAGTAAAAAAAAAAATAGTCGATTTTGCTACCAAAGTTGTCCGGATTGCAAAAGGGACCTGCAACAGCTAAGGACCCGGTTCAGTCTAAAGTTGCCCTGGTGGTAATTGGTTACTGAGAAAAAAAAAATGAATTAATCGTGTGTACAATTCATTGGAAAAGTAAGAGCGATTTCTTCTGTCACAAAAAAACCTGGGGGGAGGGGGGGTGCACAGGCTATGCCTGCACTCCTAAAATTTGAGGCCTGTGCCCCCCAAAACTTTTGGTCACGCTACGCCTACGCAACCTATGGTTTTGGATCAACCGTGAGCTTCACGTTTTCCCATCTCCAGCCATCTTTATGAGCGTTATACCTTGGAGACAAAAATAATCTTTTGCACAACCATTCCAAGACTACATTCGTACTTAAACGATTTTATATTCCAGCAAAGAAAGCCAAAGAAAAATATACGCTAAGCACACTTATTAAAAAGTTTCATCTTTAATCAGAAGTTGCAATATTAGATTCATTAGGAAAAAAATTCTTTTATTATTATCTACTAGCAAAAATACCCGGCGTTGCCTGGGTCAGTAATATTGAGAAACAATTTATATACTCAAACCTTTGTTTTTTTTCCCCTGAACTGAAAGAACTCAAAACACACCGCTTTGACAATTTTTAAAATGTCGCCAAATTTTTGCGTAACTGTTTTGGGATACCTAGGATAATTTTGCTCCCCTCCTTACTTTATGAAAATACATTAAGTATTATTATGTCACTAATTTTTGTCACAGAGAAATGGAAATCAAATGTTGAGATACTATTGCTGACCATAAAATGACGTTAAGTTTTTATCCTAAATGATTTCGAAATTAATAGGGAACTTTAGCAATTATGCAAAAATGCAAATTAATGGTAATTTTAGTCTTGTTTAAGGGTTTTATTAATTTAGTAAGTGGATTACTTTACTTTTTGACATCATTTAAAAAGGTTTTTAATGGATACATACGGAATCGGAAAACAAAAGAAAAAAAATACGTAATAATACTTTACTTATTACACGACATAACCATAATAAAACAATTATTATCTTATATTTATCGACTGCGGCAAAATCTCAATCATCAATATAATACTCCAACTTTTCAAATGTGGGAGTATTATATCGATGATTGAGATTTTGCAGCCAGTTGTTAAATATCAGATAATAATTGTTTTATTTTGGTTATGTCGTGTAAAAGGTAAAGTATTATTATGTAGTCTTTGGCACAAAAACTGGCGTCAGCTGAAAAAATCAAGGAGAATCTCAGTTTCTGAAATCTTGCAGCAAATTTGGCAAAATTCCAGTTCAATCGGATACTAAGAAACTGCCCTATTGTAAGTACCCAGAGAAAGTGACCAATCAACGCAAAAATATTTAAGAAATACAGTTAACTTGTATTTAAAGCTCCATCAAATTGGAAAATAATGAACCTAATCCAGTTGCCAATCTCTTCAGGCGATTACGTTACCGATACTCTAAAACACATATTTACAAAACTCGAGAAAATAGTTGATCCAGTGAACAATCTACTAATAAAGGAGTACAATTTATTGTACAAAATATTATTTGCACGTTTCAAAGCACAATAAAAAACACATTGTCTTAATGATAAATATTCTACTTACAACTAAGACTACAAAATGTTTTAAAATACAAATCATAGTAAAAGCTCGTTTGCCTGCTGGCGCGCATTCGTTTCCAATGTCTCTGTAAAAGCCTTTATATTAACTAAGGCCCCTATATATACGAGCCGGCGCATCAAGATTAAGTTTCACCACTTTGGATCCAGCGCGTGTTTGTGTGTTTGAGTGGTTGTCTTTTCTGGCCAGTAATCGCGTTTTGGTAATTTTTCACTGTGAGCAATTATTAGCGGCACGTGGATTTGGCAAAGCTTAGCAATGTGCCAAAACTTTTTTCTGGTAAACCTACTCCGCAACAATGAAAATTTGAAAGTAAAAGTTAAGGAATTGGATCCAAAGTGGTGAAACTTAATCTTGATGCGTCGGCCTGTCTATATAGCGGCTCTAATATTAACCATGAAGCTGGAAAAAAATTACTTTTTGATTTGACTTGAGAAAAGCCTTGAACATTTAATGCGAAAAGCGGAAATGATACACGCAATTCTACCTATCGACAGGGAGTTGAGATGATGCACTAAATACTGAATTAGTTTGCTAGAAGCCTTCGCGGATTTATGCGAAAAATGTACCTTAAATTGGAATGAAAAAGCGCTACCAATCGAACTTTTTCGAATATCGTTATAAATTATAGCCTATATGTTATTCTGATGCATAAGCTACATTATGGTAAAAGTTTCATTAAAATCCGTTCAGTAGTTTTTGCGTGAAAGAGGAACAAACATCCATCCATCCATCCATCCATCCATCCATCCAAACATCCAAACTTTCGCATTTATAATAGTATTAAGATTAAGATGTGCTCTTGATGTTTCTGAAACATCTCTTGCTTTCGCCGTTTTTTTTTTTTTTTTTTTTTTTGACATCTTTTAATGATCGTTGTTTCGCGTTCAATGATTTCTTTTTTCTTGTTTCTATGCCATTTTACATTTTAGTAAAAAACAACAAAAAAATTTGTGATAAAAAAGACTCATCTTTTTTTAACTGCTAGTTGCAATATCTAGCAAATTGAAAAAAAGTTTTTTTTTTTTTTAAATAACTAACGATGATTTACTGTCAAAGATTTTTAAGCATCGTAGTTTTGCATTTTTTTTTTTTTTTTTTGATGTTTTATTTTTCAGCAAAAAAAAAAAAAAAGATTCATAAAAGTAGGCGACAAAAAGAAAATTACAGTTAATTAACAGTTGCAGTCTCACTGCAAAAATATTTTCTTAATTGACATCGATATCTTAGGGTTGATGTTTTCCCAAGAGACAAAAGATGTATGTAATAAGTGATATAAAGATGCGCTTGTAATGGGGAGCAAGTGAATTACTGTACATTCAAATGTTTAAGCCCCCAATTAAAAATCGATGTTTTGAAACATCGACGTTTAAAAAAAATCGATGTTTTTGGTCGATGTATCAATACCATCGATGTCCTTATTTTCCAACATCGATGTCTTGAAACATCGACTCGAGCGCGCTGCTCCAAAGTCGTCTGCCAGCGATCTTTCGTCGACCCCTCCCTTCCCGCGCAAATTCCGGCGGTCGCAGTCAAAGGCGCGGCAGCGGCGATCGATCCCTGCCTAATGGAGTTTAAAGAAATACTCAGCGGAAGGTGAATAATTCTCAACCTCTTTTCAATGAAGCTGACGGATTATTATCCTCTTTGTCGTCGGCACGAGCTCAAGCCTGCCCGGCAGACATCTTTGGTCCCTTCTCTCGGCTTTTGCAAGTGGTTAGGCCAGGGGTTCCCAAACTCTTTTGTTCCGTGCACCCCTTGCCTAGTTTTTGAATTTCTCGTGGACTCCCTTCCTTGGGGTCGTCCCAACACTAATCAGGAATCGTAATAATATAACCCAGACATTCTAAAACCGGAAATTAAATGATTGAGTTACATTTATTGATGTTGTAAAACAACCAGATGATAACTTTCTAAAAGATTCAGCTTGACAGTTTTACTGCAGAGTAGAAAATTAAAATTTAAGTGAAAAGAAAACAGATGAAGAGAAAAACGTAACATTTTTATGCATACTTTCGTAAAAATAATAGCGCAAAATTTAAATCAGCTAATATTCTAACAGAGAATAGGTTTACGAGGGAAAAAAAGGAAATACTTTTTCGGGGGTCAGAGTGCATCAGCAAAAGGACCCCTATTTGCATCTTATGGACCCTCAATTTTCTCTCTCTTTTACATGGACCCCTTATAAACTTATAGGGACCCCTGGGGGTCCCTGTGGACCACTTTTTGTGAACCACTGGCGAAGGCGATCATAGAACTACAATTTCACTAGGGTGCGTAATACGATTATATTCACAGGGTATATCGGAGAGTAGTACAGCCGTCACAATTTAAAAGACATAAATCCAAATTTTTCTGCAATTCATTTTTACAAATTTTTTGTAGCTTGTTCAAAGATAAAGCTGTCAAAGAACTTTTTTTTATATTACTCTATTCCCTTGAACGACGGATAGACTACTATTTACTAGGAATGCACCGATTAATCGGCCACTTTGCAGATTATTAATAATCGGCAAAAGTTTACAGATTAATAGGCAGGAAAAATATTTTAAAATATTATTTTTATAGTATATACCTTCATCAAGAAACTATAAGAACGAAATTTTATCAACGGTAAAAAAAATTTAATTTTCTGCAATCCTTACCTAATAGTTAACTTTTACAGCCCGGGGCCGTATTTAAGGGGCGGGTTTTTAGGGTTCAAACCCCCTCCGAAATTTTTCACGACGACTATTCCAAAAAATGCTTTTTAGTGCCCTTTTTTGCTGAAAAATCATATCATGACTATTTTAGTTTTAATTTTCTTACTTCCTTTTCAGTTTCATTTGAAAATGAAATAGTCATTATTGAATGAGAGTACAAATCAATTGATTTATCTGCAGTATTTAGCTTTATTTTATTTTTTGCAAACATAACTTTATGCGCAGCTCTACATCATTTTAACTGGGGTGCAGATGCTTTGAACGCATCAGAGTTTTTTCATTGGAAAGGTAAGTTATTATTTTATTTTTCACTAGCTGATGTGCCCGGCGTCGCACGGGTTTAAATGCGATATGCCAAATCCTAGAAAATCAGTTTTCTTACTTTCAAATAAGCCCAGTAGAACCATATTTCTCAAAGGTATTTTTTGTGACCATGCGGTAAATTAACTGGGTGTGAAGGAGAACGTGAAATCAAACTTAAATGCGTTATTTATTTAATTTGTGTAATTTTCCAAAAAAATCACTTTCTGCTTTCTAACTGTTGCCAAAATCAATTCTCTTTTTATTTAACCCGGTATCGATTATAGGCATAGATGAACATAAGGATCCTAAGAAAGCAATAAATTTCATACTTACTCCAGAGAAGCCTTGGTTCAAAATTTTCATCATGATTTCTATTAATATTGTTGTTGGGAGGCAACCAAATTTTGCAACAATGGGTTAAAAATTGAATCATTTAATGGGGAAATGCCATGAAATTTACTGCTTTCCATAATAACTTTTTTAAACTGACACCTTTTCTGCTGATTTTTATGTATGTAAACCAAAAAAAAAAAAATCTTAGAAAAACACTTATTTATCTTTGTTCCTAGATTTTTTATATTTCAAACTGTCCACTCTGTTACAAGCCTTTCAGAAATAAAATAAGCGATTGCATTCAATGTGATATTTTTTTTAAAGAAGTACAAGTAATGTATCTGCTGTGATTACTTTAGTACATTAAATTATATAGTCAGCAACTTAGATAAGCCTAAAATTATTTGCTGATAATAGTTAATTTGCACTGTGGGATGTCCACTCTGTTACAGTCCTATTAATGGTGCAAAAAATTTTTTTCTTGAAATTGCAGACAGAATTAGTTTTAGGATGTTTAGTTCATTTTATAATTGTTCTGCAATTAACTTTTCTTTACGATTAGAAACATATTTTTCAAACCTCATTTGTTACACAAAGTGGTCAAACTATTCGCAACCCTTAATGAATGACTCACATACAAGCCATTTAGACTTTATTATGCACAAATAAACAAAGAATAATTTTTAAAACAACGATTAGTTGGCGAAAATTACTTCATTTGATAAACTTAACTCCACAATTTCAGACATGATTTGTACCATTTTGACTGGAATAACCCATAAATATAACATATAACATTTACATCTAAGAATGTATCTTTATTTTTTCAAAATTAAGTTGAATTTCGAGGTGATTGTTTTTAAGAATTAGTTTATTAAAGGGAAAAGCAGCACATGTATTATCGTGACAAAAAATGAATGTTACTTTCTTTGAGGAAAATTATTAAAATTTGGATGGCCTAGATAGATTATAATTCTATTAGCGTGAATTGAGAAACGATCCAATGAGCATATACTGTGCTGCTTTATACTTTTGCAATAGCAAAAAAAAAAAAGGAAGAAAAAATGTCTTTTGTAATTTCCGATTTTCATTTCGGTGATATTTCTCAAAACTCCAGACACGTATTTGGGAGCCTATTGTCTACCTGCAGTAGAAATTTGAAAGCATTTAGCTGAATAGCTTTCTTTTTAAAGTTTACAAATGCCTTTGTGCTATTGATGTAGAGAAAATTACAACGTTAAAGAGGCGCAAAATAGCAGGGATACTGCAGACACGTGTTTCGGCGTTACAAAGAACGCCTTTTTCAATGCAAAAAAATTTTGAGCTTATGGATGCACATCCGACAAAAGATGTTTCTTGGGATAAAAATATCACAAGAAACATCACTCTGTGCAAAATTTTTTTATTTTTTTTAGATATACGAGGCGCGTTCAAAAAGTAAGGGCCGTTTGCTTATATTTAAATAGTGGCTCTTTGGAGCACAGTTTAACGACTGCAGCACCATCTACTGACTCATCGCGAAGCTACAGCGTCATTTGTTTTGGTTCTGTAGTCCTATTGTTGTCCGTGGATGCAAAGAACAATGGCCGCGAAAATCGTTGATCCCGCCAACTTTGAAGTGCGTTCTGTGATTAGTTTCTTATGTGCAAAAGGATCGTTGGGTACTGAAATTCATCGGGAATTATGCTTGGTTTATAAACCTAGAGTTATGAGTAAAGGAAAGGTTAGACAATTTAAAAAATGGAAGAACAAATGTCTTTGGCGAAGACCGGAGTGGCATGCCCAGTATCCAGACTGATGAAATCGTTTCACAAGTGAACCAAGCACTGTGATCTGATCGTCGAGTGACGATTAGTTGGCCTAGCTGAAGAATTTCCTCAAGTTAAACGCACTACTGTTTACAAATTGTTGTTTGTTGTTACATCAACAAATTGAGATGTGTAATCTAAAACAAACGCCGCGGTAAACTGTCATCTGGCATAATCCTCCTTTACGATATCGCGCGCTCTCGCACTGCTGCAAAAACCAAACAGAAAATTCAAGATTTTTGTTGGAATTTTTTTGAACATCCACCGTACATTCCCGACCTTGCACCTAACGACTATTTCCTCTTCTTGTATTTTAAACAGTGGCTCGGTGGAAAACGTTTTGAAACCGAAGAGGGACTCAAAATCGCCGTTGTCAACTGGTTCAACTCTCAGGCGGCAAGCTTCTATGCAGAGTGGTTAAAAAAGCTGGTGCAGCGGTATTAAAAATGCTTAGAAGTGAACGGCGATTATGTAGAGAAGTGAAGTAAGTTTGTACCTTACTAAATATGACAATAAAATTTGTTTCTTATGAGTGAATATTTTCTGTGACCAAACGGCCCTTACTTTTTGAACGCGCCTCGTATTTTGATTCGATTGCATTTTTAATGTACTTTGGAGTCCGTCCCTGTAATAATTTCGATTATACTTCATGTTTAAAGCCAACTAATTCTATAAGAAAAAGCCGCGCAAAATCGCCCTTTTTTTGAGTTAAGAAAGGATATTTTGTTAAACATTTTTTGTTATTAGTTTTAGGTCTACTTACTACCTCAGTGTGACCAATAACTTCCTCGCCTACGAAGTGCCCTTACTTCTTTTGCTTTTCTTCTCTTACTACGCTCACTTAGTTCTCCAAAAGACTTGGGTGGTGGAGGCTGATCCAATGGGAATCTCGAATGTTCCCACTAACCATGATTGGTTCATTTTCAGAAAGACATTTAAGTGTTCATTTGCTTTTGCCCATCGTTGCTTAATTTGGGATTTGACATAAGAAAATATTTTATTCAGCTCTTCTTTAGCCTCTTTGTTGTGTCCTTAGCGCATAAGGAGATAATTCTCATAATGGTCAATTTTTTTTTAAAGTTGGTAAATTTTGACTCTGAAGTTGGTCAAATATATATTGACGAGTCACTACTTTAGTACCCGAGGTAGTAGGTAGACCTAAAACTAATTAAAAAAATTGTTTCACAAAATATCGCACACTCAACATTACCTATATTTGAAAAAGAACCTTTCAAAAGTTCTTAACTCAAAAAAGCGAGAATTATTTAGCTTTAAAGATGAAGTATAATCGAAATTATTACAGGGACGGACTCCAAAGTACATTAAAAATGCACTCGAATCAAAATATATCTATTTTTTTTTTTTTGCGCAGAGTGATGTTTCTTGTGATAAAAATCAATGACGGAGATTGTTAATTAAGTTTTTCAGTAATGAACGCAAATCGTTCTTAGCTGCATTATCGTATTCCATCACAGTTAAAATGAAAAAAATTCGCTCGAAATGAGGAATTCACTGTGGAAAGTTAACTTGTTCCGGAGAGCGCCGAGACTCAAAATGAACACACTTGTTTACTACCGAATTCCGTCTGAGCAAAGTCGACTCCCGTGCATCCAATTCGGAGGAAGGGTGTTATATTGTACACTGAACTGTTGACTCACCAATCGTATAGAGATACCTTACCATTATATTAATTTTAAAAAAAATAATAAAAACACTTTCGGCCGCCTAAATCATTAAAATCTATGTATGAGCAACGTATCTGAACCTTTGAGGCGTCTTCCCCGCAACAAGGGTGCGCGCGCAACAAAACGGGTTTTACGGAAACGCCGCCCAATGTTCCATTGAGCAACAATGCTGCCGTCATCATTTAATAATTTTGAAATATAGTTTGAAAAAACTAAAAAATACGCTTTTAGAATTAACTAGCGGTACCCGCACGGCTTTGCCCGTGGTATAAAATTAAAAGTTCATTTGTAAAATAATTGATATAGCAGAAAAAATGCTCTATTTTAGTTTTATTCAACTATAATTCCTTCAAAGTGATATAAAGATCTGATATGGACCCCACACTACTTAATTTTACGTGTAAATTTCTTAGTAGATGCCTTAAGTGCTAAAATAGTGCTTGGAGTGAGCAAGATAACAATTCAAACATTTGTATCCCTAGTTTGCTACGAAACAATGCAAAAAAATGTTTTACAATGATTTATCTCCTAAATATCATCGATTTTAACATCATTCAGTGGATTTTTCGCAAAATATCGCCAACAGCGCCAAATTGAACCTAAATCAAAAAAAAAAAAAATTTTTTTCGCCAATTGGCGTCAAATACTTGGCGATCAAAAGCTTGGCGATATATCGCCAAGTGGTCGCGCCAATTCATATCACTTTTGTTAACCAATTCATATCACCTTGCATTGAAAACACTGATTTACCCGACAAATGGGGTAAAACACCCCCTTGGAACATTCGAATGCAACCCCAAGGGAGATGGACAAAAATAAGCCAAAAGAGAAAATAAGAACAATTTTGTTGATAACAGGAACCAACAGAAATCTTACCAAAGTTTAAGAGAAGAAGAAAGTTTTCTTTCCTAGCTTAAAAAACAAAACAATACATTTTCCGAAATGAAACACTTTAAAAAAACGATGCAATATCGCAATTGATACGATATTTCGTTAATCTGTGCTTTAGGTACCCTTTTCTCGCTAAATGAACGATAGGCGCGCCAAGCGTGGTAACCCTAGCTATTTGGCGTAGTTGACTTTTTGAAAACGCGCCAAGCAGGGTCCCAAAGCATCTTCACCGCTTCACCGGGAAAAAGACAGGGTTGCCAGAGAATTGGAACAAAAAAAAACTACGCCTCCTCTAAAAAAAATATTACAAAATACTACTGTTTCCAAACGTTGCCAAAATCAATGTTGCTGAAATGCGAAATCTATGAAAATGAAAAAAAAAAAAAAAATCCGCCAAATCTTTTAATTAAGTCATTAGTGTATTGGAAACAGGGTTGCCAGAAACATACTACGCTCCTTATTTGGGCCGAAAAAATACTACCGTAGAATCAAAAATACTACGTCTGGCCGTAGCCTACGAAGATAGACGCTGGCAACCCTGGAAAAAGAAAGAAACAAAAATAAGTATGAACACGTAACCATAGTAACAACATGAAAAATTGATTTCCGTTGATAAAATAATTCATTTTATCTCTCTTTTCAAACAAATTTTAATCTAAAGTTCAACCATTTTAGAATCGTTTGGCTTGCTTTACTGAAGGTAAGCCTTGAATTTCGGGATTCTAAAAACAATTGTTACAGCTCTCCTGATGATCGTAGAAACTTCGAAAAAACTTCATTTTGTGCAGAAAATTCCAAGCTTTCGAATGACATAAGACTTGAAAATGTGTGTGAAATATTTCTTCCCTATTTTATCGAATTTCCGCTAAGAGTTCGAATAGAAAAAGAACGAAATGGAATTTTCGAAAAATCGCTTCGAGGTGCAAAACTACATGCTACAAACTAATTTTGTGCCAAGTGGCATGAAAATCGACCGAACGGTTTTGGCGCTACGCGCGTAACAGACAGACAGACAGTCAGACAGAAAGAAGGACAGACAGAACCACCTTCAGCTTTATTATTAGTAGAGATAAAACTGTTATTCGATGATACTTTAACTGATTTCCCAAATTATTGAATATCCGCTAAAGTTACATGAACTTATAATATATCAACATGTAATGTTGTAACCTTTAGTATTAATGATGGTATTAAGTATATTACTTTTATATTTGTAAAAAAACGTGAGTTTTGTCTTTTATTCAGTTACATACAAACAACTGAAACACTTGAACACATCAACGTGTAATAATATAGTTTCTAGTGTGAAGTGACTTCGTTTGAGGCAGCTTTTTTTGAGCAATCACAAATTGTGTCTATAGCTATATATCTTCCTATCTATCTATTCATCTATTGATCTATACGTCTGTGTCTGCCCTCTTGTATCTGTCTATCTATAACTATATCTTTCCATCTATCTGTCTGTCTACGTGTCTGTCTGTATCTCTGCATCTATTTGTAACTGTTTAATACGCTTTTATTAGTTTCACATGTGGGTTTGTTTGTTTGTTTGTATGTATGTTACTCTGAATAAAAGATAAAATTCACGTTCTTTGCAAACATAGAAGTAACATATTAAGTACTATCTACTTATATTAAAAACTGAGTATCTTTCTAACTATCTTTCTTTCTATCTTTCTATGTCACGCTTATTTCTCCTGAACGCCAATGAACTGAAAGTCGAACCAGGTACCGATAGATAGGTAATTTTTCAGGCTTCATTAGTTTCAATTTATATAATTATACGATTTTAATTAGCGAAGATATCAATTAATAAGTAGTCAAATTTAAAGCGATTAAGCCTAATAAATGATTAAACTTCCAAGACATTTTTTCTTACCGTTGCCATTTTGAATTAAAACGTTAATTAAATTATTGAACTATTTAAAATTCCAAGATATTTATTTCTTTCCGTTGCGATTTTAAGGCAGGAATTCAAGTGAAACACGGACGATCGCAACTCACCAATGCAATCGCAAATTCCAAAATTTGGATTCAAGTGAAACGAATTCACTTGAATTCGACTTACAGTAGCGGTGGCAATATGCGATCGCCTCGAAGCGACTGCAATGGTGTTTCACTTGAATTCGGCCCTAAATTAAAACGTTAATTAAATTGAACTTTTTAAAATGAAAGAGTGTTATTTTTTTCCATTTTTATTTTAAATACGTGTTATAGGTACCATTTTGAAAATGTGTTTTTAAATAAAATTGCAATTGCTGTTTTTAGAAGGGACTTATTCTGGCTGTGATCCATAAGTAGTCAAATTTAAAGCGAATGTTTAATTAATAAGTAGTCAAATTTAAAGCGATTAAGCCTAATTAATGATTAAACTTCCAAGACATTTTTTCTTACCGTTGCCATTTTGAATTAAAACGTTAATTAAATTATTGAACTATTTAAAATTCCAAGATATTTATTTCTTTCCGTTGCGATTTTGAATTAAAACGTTAATTAAGTTGAACTTTTTAAAATGAAAGAGTGTTATTTTTTTCATTGTCATTTTGAATACGTGTTATAACAAAGTTCTAACAATTGTTTTTATTCTAATTATTAATGACATATTTTTTCTCAGGTACCATTTTGAAAATGTGTTTTTAAATAAAATTGCAATTGCTGTTTTTAGAAGGGACTTTTTCTGGCTTCGATCCAAATATTAAAAGAACTTTTTCGTTTAGAATTTTGCAATTAATTTTACCGGAAGAAAGCGGTTTGGAAATAATTGTTTTTGGAAAGGAATTTTATTTGTAATTTAGGGAGAGTGCTAAGTATGCGCTACTTGACATCGTCTTTATTTTTGAGGAAGCATGTGCAAATAATTCGATTGATTCTTTGATGCAGGAAAGCTTTTTAGCGAGCCGCTTTAGCGGGGAGTAGTTTATTAAACTTTTCCTTGGTACTTTAAAGGCGAGCCGCCTTGGCGGCGAGTAGTGAATTGAAATTTTCCTCGCTACTGTAAAGGCGATCCGCCTTGACGGCGAGTAAACTGTTTAAACTTTCCTCATTTCTTTAAAGGCGAGCCGCCTTGGTGGCGAGTAGTTTTCTGAAACTGCCTTCACTACATTACAGCCCGTGCAACGCCGGGCTACGCAGCTAGTTATTAATACTAAAGGCTGAAATGAATTTGAAGGTGCACGTGGATAAAGGTGATATGTGACAATTGTGGAAAAACTTACTTTTTACCATGGATGAAGGTGATAAGGTAATATTTTTTTTTTGAAAGCTTTTCTAGAAATTTAAAACATTGTCGCATATCACCTTTATTCACTTGCCCCTTCAATTGTGTTAGTTAACACAATTATGAACACACACTCATTTGAATTTGTGTAAATCGGCGAAATTCAAATGTCACATATCACCTTTATCCACTGGCCCCTTCCTTTACATAATGATGTATTATAAGTGCACGTAATAGTTTTGAAAGTGAGAGGGAAATCAGTTAGAGTGTCATGAAATATAGTTTGACCTTTAGTATTAATGATAGTATTAAGTATATTACTTTTGGAAATCGTAGAAAACGTGACTTTTATCGTTTAAAAATTCCTCAGAGCCTCTTTACTTGCACTTGGTTTGATTAACTCTGAAAGCACTTTTTTTTAGTTTTTTAAAACTACCATTTAATTGTTCTTCACGTCTTCGTGACTGCATAGTTCCCCAGATCTACAACCCCCCGCGCCCCTCCTCCGAACTCGAACTGTTCTTCATCAGTGACGAAAAAATCCCTCGTTTCGGAAACGAATGGAAATCCCCCCGTTCCAGCGTCGCGGGAATCGATGTTCCAAATTAAAATGCGTTCTAATCTCGCGGCCGATTAATATTTTTCGAGAGGAAATGCGAGGCCTTTCCGCCCCCTATTAGCATTTCTTAAATGGCTCGTTAGCGGGGAAAATAATTGCTTTAATCATTTCATCGGCTGCGGATTCGGAAATTAATGCTTTCGAGGAGAGGCAGATCCTCCATTCAATTTTCACTTCAAAGTAAATTGTTCGACTTTTACTTATTTTTTTTTTCGAATCATTAATTATATTCATTTCTCCGTGGCTCTAAGTATTTTACCACGTGATGTAGTACCAGCAGTAAAATGCATCATGGAAGGTTTGCACCTCCCACGGTTGCTATCTGTCTATTTATCTATCTATCTGTCTGCCTATCAATTAATCACCATACTGCCGTGCTAAGCGCAAAAGTGGTATCTGCAGCTGAGCTCAAACGGAGATATTACTCTTTAAAGTGTTGCGCCACCATGTATTTGATTCAGATGAAACTTTTTCAGTTTTTTTTTTTTTTTTTTTAAATATTTCCCGTCCACAAACGACCCTATAATTTTGAATTTAGGTAAAATACGTCACAAAGAGCCACTTGGTGGTGATAACTCAAATTTGTTAAAAAGTGCAGATACGACTTTTGTGCTTAACACGGCAGTATCTATCCATCTATTAATATATCTGTCGATTTATCTATGCGTCTATCGTTCAACACAGTGAACTCTCACTTATACACCGCGCTATTTATGCGCCTTTTTCACTTCTACGACGATTTTCAATGGTCCCAGCACATTCCATAGCAAAATAATAATAATATCATTCGTTTATGCGTCGCTCTAGAGATAAATATTTCACTTATGCGCCTAATTTTTTGTAAAATGTGAATGATGTAATTTATTTTCTTTAAAAAATAAGCATGTTTCTTCACTTTCCTTTTATTCTTTCGCCTTAACTACTCACGAAGGCACTTTTTCATCATGAACTAGAGTTCGGAGATGGAGAACTATTTATTATGAATCCTTTTAAAGGGAACAGTTCGCGAGTAGGTATACTGCAATTTTTGTTTTCTCTTTACCACTATAGTTACTTATTATAATACTTACAGTTAATAATTACCAAACCGTAGTCATATGCCCCTTTCTTATAGAAATATACTTATTCATTCTCTCATTAGAAAATATGTTGCGTTTTAGTCCTTTAAATAGGCTTCTTCACTTATACGTCTTTCTCACTTATGCGACTTTTTCTGTTGGTCCCTTGGGCCGGCGTAGTGAGAGTTCACTGTATATATTAGCCTCTATTTATATATCCATAGGTGTATCGATATACCTGCCTATTTATACATATCAATGGACCTGTCTATTTATCTACCACTATATGTGTCTACGAGGGTTGAATGAAAAGTAATGCCTCCTTCCTCATTACTTGGGTTTGTATGGGACTATTTTAATAAATCAAACGCTTAAATAATCCTTAGAATGTAATCTTTAATTACTAATATTCATTTTTTCACATAATCGCCAGAGAATTAGATACATTTCCGCCAACGGTGAACCGGTTTTCTGAAGCCGTCACGGAAGAAGTCCACACTCTGTTTCTGCAACCGCAGTCTCACAGTTCTCTCAGCATCTGTATCAGAAGCATAATGATGTTCCCGTAGATCTTTCATCATTGGAGACAGAAGGAAAGCAGACGGTGCTTAGTTTTTTGCTTGTGAAACTCGGTGGTTGCTGTCACAGGACGTCCAACCTTTTGTTTGTCACGCAGATCCGATGTTCCCACCTCAACATGTCTTATTCACCCAACGACGCACATCAACGCAATCACCATAAACAGCTTGCATTCTCTAATGAATCTCCTTTGGGGGGACACCTTCTGCTGTCAAGAATTCTATAATTGCACGTTGCTTAAATCGCATTGACCGACCATACTTTATACAGGGTTCCATACTTTACACTCTAAAATCCCAACCGTTCAGTGCAGAGGCTTATTACCAACTGGAACTGTCGAGGAGAGTTTTCGGAACAAGCCAATACCTGCCGTATACCAGTGCTACCGCTTGTTGGGGAGTTATGAAAGTGGAGGCATTACTTTTCATTCAACCCCCGTATATGTCCGACTATTTGTCTCTCTATCTTTTCATCGTCATGCAGCTATATACTGAAGTGACAAAAGTCATGGGATACCTCTTAATATCGTGTCGGCCCTCCTTTTGCCCGGCGAAGTGCAACAACTCGACGTGGCATGGACTCAACAAGTCGTTGGAAGTCTTCTGCAGGAATATTGAGCCATGCTGTCTCGATAGACGTCCATAATTGTGAAAGCGTTGATGGGGCAGGATTTTGGGCACGAACAGACCTCTCGATGGTGTCCCATAAATGCTCAATGGGATTCATGTCGGGCGATCTAGGTGGCCAAATCATTCGTTGGAATTGTCCAGAATTTTCTTCAAACCAATTGCGAACAGTTGTGGCCCGGTGACATGGCGCATTGTCATCCATAAAAATCCCATCGTTGTTTGGGTACATGAAGTCCATGAATGGCTGCAAGTGATCTCCAAGTAGCTGCACATAAGCATTTCCAGTCAATGTTCGGTCCAGTCGCACTAGAGGACCAAGTCCATGCCATGAAAAAACAGCCCACACCATTACGGAGCCACCACCAGCTTGAACAGTGCCTTGCTGACAGTTTGGGTCCATGGCTTCGTGGGGTCTGCGCCACACTCGAACCCTACCATCGGCTCTTACCAGCTGAAATCGTGACTCATCGGACCAGGCCACGGTTTTCCATTCATCTAGGGACCAACCGATATGCTCACGTGCCCACGAGAGTCGCTGCAAGCGATGTCGTTCTGTCAGTAAAGGCACTCGAGTCGGTCTTCTGCTGGAATAGCCCAAGAAATCCAAATTTCTCCGCACAGTTCTAGCAGACACGTCCATTGTACGTCCCACATTGATTTCTACGGTGATTTGACGCAGTGTTGCTTGTCTGTTAGAATTTACGACTCTTTGCAGACGTCGCCGGTCTCGATCTTTAAGTGCAGGTGGTCGACCACTGCGCTGTCCATGGTGGGATGTTATGCCTGAAATTTCATACTCTCGGCACACTCTTGACACAGTGGATCTGGGAATGTTGAATTCTCTAACGATTTCCGAAATGGCATGACCCATGCGTCTAGCTCCAACTAACATTCCGCGTTCAAAGTCTGTTAATTCACGTCGTGCGGTCATCATCACGTTAAAACCTCTTCACATGAATAACTTGAACAGAAATGAAAGCTCTGTAAAAGCACTGCGCATTTATACCTGTTCTATGCGATGCTACTGCCATCTGAAAATTTGCATATTGCTATCCCATGACTTTTGTCACTTCAGTGTAATCTATTTATACATTTACCTATAACAGTATACAGACTGCTCCGTTTTAACCTGCATAAGTGCATCGCGAAATATTTTGGTTTGTCGTACATGGTTCGCACTGTGCGGTGGTTATTGGAAATGAAACATCAGCGAGGAACTAGATCCGAAAGTGCAGCAGATGTTTTTCTGCCAGGTTTATCGTCTAAGTTGGCAAACTCTAAGTAATCCATTGGTACACTGAGCGATGATCGTTAAGCGATAACTCCCGAAGAATCAGTGGCTTTTTAAGCTTAAACAGTTAAAACCTTCTCATTGAGCAATCACCATTGCTATTTGTCCTCATTCGGCTGTCGTTTGCGGTCGCTCTTGAGCGATAAATACCGCGAGAAGGCTCGCGAACGAGTGCGTGAAGGATGCAGAATAGGGTGTATTGAAAAAAACTTTTTTTCGAAATTCAATTTACTAAGTTGATAAAAAGTTGCCCCTACCTACCCACATATTTCACAAAAAATTTCAGTCCAATCAGAAATTATTTAGGTGTGCCGCACGAGGCCTGAAGTTTGTGAATTTCTTCAAAAATATTACTTTTTTCTAATTTTTTTCAAATATTAAGAATAAATGTTTAAAACAATTCAAGTTGAAAAATGTACACAGCAAAGTCGGAGGACAAAATTGCGTTTGAAAAAGAGTATATTAAACAACATTTAGATCTCCTACATTTATTCTAAACTTTCGTAATTTTCACCAAAACCAGCATTTCTCAAGGCCATGTGGCTTGGTTAGAAACTTGTTTATGAATGTGGAATCTAACTGAATTAACACTTGAAACTGGGAATCATCCGTGGTTTATGTGGAGTAAAAAGTAAAATAATATAAACTACAAACAGAATCTAAGCCCCTCGTCACACAGTGCCCGCGTTCCATCGGGACCCACGTGATGGTAAACGAAATACAGCTCCGCTAGCGTAGCTGCTATAGGATTGTAGAAGAACATAAATCTTTGGTTGAGGAAACAGACTCGAAATATTTCGGACATGGTGCTCCAGTAAATGGCCCAGGGAAAGAAATTGTAGCTTCAGTTTCACGATTTATGGAAAAAAAAAAGTTCTATTGATAAAGAACAAAAAAGCTATCGGTTGTGATGGCACATCAGTTAGCACTGGAAAATCAAATGGTGCTATTAGACTTCCAGAAAAGTCTTTAGAACCCTCACTACAAGCCGTGTGGTATGTTTTCTTCATTTAATGAATTACCACTTAGAAAGTTAACGGTGGCTCTTGATTAGGCCGACTACTGGGCAAAATTCTTTTAGTTGACCTATTGGAGAATTCTGACAGTATTGCTAAGATCTACCAGTCATGAACTTTAAGAAAACAGAACGCGTTTTGCCAAAAGTTGATGTCAAAGAATTGAGTCAAAAATACTTATGGGATATGTCTCAAGCTGTAATGTCTGACAAATGTTCTCAAAATTTAGCAGACAGGAGTCCTGCAAGCTTATCCCTTTCATGCTTGAAAGGACAAAAACGGCACTTTTTGAACAGCGATTTCACCCAGGAAATTTTCTATTTAGGCTTAACTTATATCGTTTCCTTTTATGCGAAAATCAAAGTTCATTCTTTTTGCTATAATCAATAACCCATGTTTGATCTTTATACCAGTTTAAATAAATTTACCAGGGCTCTGAAATTCAATGCCAAGGGATCAAAAATGCCAAATTTTACTCATCCGTGTAACAAAAAAATGGCTATATCTCGAAAAAAAAAAGACAGTTTGTAAGTATAGAATATTGGTACATGTTGCCTACCGAATTGGATCAAAATCAAAAACGGTGCGGCACAAAAATTTCTGAAAATTGTTGGTTTTATGTAGAATGACCCTATAGTTAGTTCAAAAAGAACGCTAGTTTAAATTACTTCAAAAGAATAAGACAAGGAGTCCGCCATTTTGAGAATTATTAAGAGCACATGTTTCAAAATGACAGTGTAAATATCCTCCGAGACAGGTTAATGGAATCAATATTCTTAACGAGCCGATTAGCACGCCCGTTAACTCCCCCCTATTTCGCCAATATGAACCAATCAGCGAGAAGCGACGTTTCGGAGATTAATGGGCGAGAGACGGATTCAATATTTCGAGATTTCGTGGCTAAAACTGTTTGGCAAGCTGTTTACTAGGGTGGGCCGAAAAAACACTTTTTTTTATTTCGAATTTGTAATAGCGCGGAAAAGTTGCGAATTATGAAGACAAAAAGAAGGAAAAAAAAATTATCGAAATCGGTTGATATCTTCCGATCGCGCATAAGGCCTAAAGTTTGACAAAAATTGAAAAAACTTCATTTTCGCGATTTTTTTTTTAAATTTTTGAATTGGATGTTTTCGAAATGTAATAGTGCGGAAAAGTAGCTAATTATAAAGACAAAACGAAGGAAAAAAAAATTATCGAAATCCATTGATATCTTCCGAACGCGCATAGGGCCTAAAATTTGACAAAATATGAAAAAAACTTCATTTTTGCGATTTTTTTGAAAAAATTTTGAATGAAATGTTTTCATAATTTTTTCGCGCGAAAAAATTTATAATTATGAAGACAAAAAGAGGGATAAAAAGGAGGAAAAAAAATTATTGAAATCTATTAATATCTTCCGGTCGTGCCTAGGGCCTAAACTTTGACAAAATATGAAAAAACATCAATTTTTCGATTTTTTGTTTAATTTTTTGAATTAGATGTTTTCGTAATGCAATAGTTTGTAACGTTTACTAATATAGCCTTAAAACATTGTGCTTTGATTTTGTTTTGGTCATTTAATATCTTCCGGTCGCGCATTAACCCCAAAATTACCCAAAATAATAATTAAGAAAAAGTTATTTTTACGCGTTTTTGGTTTTTGATGAATATTTTTTTGTGAAACAACCGTATTATTTTTAAAGACAGACTGACAATAATATATAAAAACAAACTACCACAGGTTCAGTCGATATTATTCAGTTGCGAAAAGCCTTAGAAACTCTCATGCGTAGACGTCGGGCAGCAATGCAGGCAACGTCACTCGCCTGGCTACGGCTCTCTTCCACTCCATCGCCGCCTTCCTAGGACCACGTCAGCTGTCTGCCTATATTGTTTTTTCAGTCTGCGTTTCTATGTAGTAATCGCAGTGTACTATTATTTTGTTCAATCTAGCTTTTTTCATTTTGAAATTTTTGTAGTCTTCTGCAATGATGTAGGTTTTTGCTCTGTGTGAACTCGGTGATTTAACGAAAAAGTTATACAATTGCCGGGCCAAATAACAAGACAAATACTCTAATAACAAGACAAATATTTGGCTGCCCCACTTTCGGTACTCCAAAAGAACTGTCATCAAACAAGCCGTCCACTGGCAAGGACATCATTAGGTGCCGTACTCAAGGAAGGTTAAATTTGGCACTAGAAATTAATAATGGTGTCTTCGCCAGTAGGCAGTTAGTTTGATGGCAGTTGTTTGGAGTGCCAAAAGTGGGGCAGCCAAATATTTGTCTCGTTATTAGAGTATTTGTCTTGTTATTACATAACTTTTTGTTAAATCACAGAGTCCACACACAGCAGGAAACTACATCATTACAGAAGACTACAAGAATTTCAAAATGAAAACAGCTAGATTGAACTAAATAATAGTACACTGCGATTACTACATAGAAGCGCAGAGTGAAAAAACAGTATAGGCAGACAGCTGACATGGTCCTAGGAAGGCGGCGATGGAGTGGAAGAGAGTCGTAGCCAGGCGAGCGACGTTGCCTGGATTGCTGCCCGACGTCTGCGCATGAGAGTTTCTAAGGCTTTTCGCAACTGGATAACATCGACTGAACCTGTGGTAGTTTACTTTTCTATATTATTGTCAGTCTGTCTCAAAAAATACTACGGTTGTTTCACAAAAAATTATTCATCAAAAACCAAAAACGCGTAAAAATATAACTTTTTTAATTATTATTTTGAGTAATTTTGGGGTTAATGCGCAACCGGAAGATATTAACTGACCAAAACAAAATCAATTTAACTCTATATTAGTAAACGTTACAAACTATTGCATTACGAAAACATCTAATTCAAAAAATTAAACAAAAAATCGAAAAATTGATGTTTTTTCATATTTTGTCAAAGTTTAGGCCCTAGGCACGACCGGAAGATATTAATAGATTTCAATAATTTTTTTCCTCCTTTTTATCCCTCTTTTTGTCTTCATAATTATAAATTTTTTCGCGCGAAAAAATTATGAAAACATTTCATTCAAAATTTTTTCAAAAAAAATCGCAAAAATGAAGTTTTTTTCATATTTTGTCAAATTTTAGGCCCTATGCGCGATCGGAAGATATCAATGGATTTCGATAATTTTTTTTTCCTTCGTTTTGTCTTTGCAATTAGCTATTTTTCCGCACTATTACATTTCGAAAACATCCAATTCAAAAATTAAAAAAAAAATCGCGAAAATGAAGTTTTTTCAATTTTTGTCAAACTTTAGGCCTTATGCGCGATCGGAAGATATCAACCGATTTCGATAATTTTTTTTTCCTTCTTTTTGTCTTCATAATTCGCAACTTTTCCGCGCTATTACAAATTCGAAATAAAAAAAAGTGTTTTTTCGGCCCACCCTACTGTTTACATTCGTTGCAAAATATTTATGGGAAATTGAATATAAGTTGGAATAAATACGATAAAAAGCAATGCGGACTTATATCAAGATCAGCGTTTTTCAAAGCTGTTTTGACCGTCGGACAGGTAAAGCCTTTTGAAAATATTTGACGAACTGGAGAGATATTAACCCTACACTGCATGGTGTTGCCAATTGGCTACATGGACAATTTGTCCTTCTTATGAATAGCAGAATGTAGTCATAAGGCAACTCAATGCATAAAAAGCAAGCATTGGGTATATTTAAAGCAATTATCACCATTTATCCTCCATACATGGCAGCACTGGTCTGTTACATGCTCTTAAATGAATCCATATGGATAGCTTTTAAAATCACTCAAACTACCATGTTTTGAAATTATTTTTTACAATGAAATATTTTTCTTCGTCTTTTAAAAAAATAACATGAATAAAATAAACATTTATCTTTCGTTTAAGGTGCGTTTTACATCAAAATAATTATTTGAAAAAAATCTAGGACATAATACACGTCTGTAGCCATTTGGCAACATTATGCAGTAAGCATCCAGAGAACACTTCGATTCATCTCTATAGTTCATGAAGTATGTGCTTTGTTTATGTTTCGCGCTAGCTTCTTTCTCTTTTTGGAAGGTATAATATAATCATGCGGACCCAAAAGTGGTACTTTCGGCTGTTCTACCGTTTATAAGACCTCGCAATTATCAATGCTTAGTTGATGTTCAACAGAGTGAACAAACAAAAAATCAATAGGGAAAAGCCTTTAAAACGTGTTCATTTCAGATTTCAGTTAGCACAAACGTTGTGCTTACACGGACAAGTAAAGTCATTAATAATTTTAAAATATAGTTTTGAAAAAAAAAACTAAAAAATACGCTTTTACATTGGAATGCGCTGTGATCATCACGGGTTTCCCTCTGATTTTCAAAACTACTGAATATCCGCACTTAAGTTTACATGTACTTATAATACATCAATATGCAATACAGTTTAGCCTTTAGTATTAAAAATAATATTAAATATATTACTTTTATCTTTGCAAAGAACGTAAATTTTATCTTTTATTCAGAGTTACATACATACATACAAACAAAACCACATGTGAAATTAATAAAAACGTATTAAAAAGAGACCATTAGCTACAGAGGAACTAGTTACAAACCAAAAAAAAAAAAAAGAGAAAAGAAAGAAAGCTTGCGCGAGAGAGTCTCCAAAAGACATCAGATTTGACAGAATTGATCATCGGAAAGTACCAGTACATATAAAAAATAATGTAAAATGCCAAAATGTAAAGGATTACAAGAGTACAGTGCACCCAATGTTCAATTCCTCTATTTTTTTACAAAAAGAACTAATTTCAAGACTATCATTTACAATCATTTTTATCTTTTAATGCATGGTGTAGCCATTTGGCAACAAAACTCTTTTTAATTAGAAAGGGGTGAAAATTAAGAGTTAAATTTTTTTAAATATTTTTCCATGTTTTCTTATTACATTGACAAACACATATATTTTTTTCTACGAAAAATAAAAAATCATGCAGTGTAGGGTTAAATACCAGAAGTACCCACACGGCGATGCCCATGCAATAAATGCTAAGGAATTCAATTGAATAAATTTACATTCACTCCAACCCTCTGAAACAAAATTATTATATTCTTTGATTCAAATGTGCTCCATGACCTTTTAAATTCTTCTTAAAGTAGCGTTAAAGTTCAAAACAATTCACCAAATAAATCAAAAAGACATTAAGTTGAGTAAGTAAGGAAATATTAATTATTTAAATTTAGTCAATTTTCAAGGCTTAACTCTAGATGCAAATTTAAATCACTGTGTAACTTCAGGAGTGAAAGAGCACTTAGTCTGGAACATGGGCCCAGTGTTTCAGTTTTGCGCATAGAGCTAAGCCTTGAAAATTGACTAAATGTGAGTAATTAATATCTCCTGTTCCAATTAACAGAGAGACACGTGCTAAAATTTTTCTTTTTCAGAAAAAACCCTTTCCAACGATGTATAATGTTCGGTGGTGGGGGGAAGTTTTTACCCCTCAATTATGCCGGATACACCGAAAATGAGACTAATTAATTAATTTAACAATAACTAATTCGACATTTAGAATTCGGCCTTCGAAGTGCATTTCACCGGTATACGTTCGAATTTTTGTGATAAGTTTCAGGTCTGTAGGTGCTGCGAGGGCTTCTGGACATCGGTTACAAACATACATACAGAGCCCGTCATCTTTATATATATATATATATAAACTTGCCAAACGAAAATCTTCTGCGGCGCACCGTTTTTGAGTTATGCGAAATACATACCCACATACATACGCACATGTAGACGTCACGAAAAAACTCGTCGTAATTGACTCGGGGACGGTCGAAATGCATGTTTCGGCTGTTCATGTCTTTATAGGTACACTAGGGCTATTACCCGGCGTTGCCTGGGTGCTTATTAATACAACGTAGTAGCTCCTAATAGTGGTTCAAATGGTGTTGAATATAGATACTTGTAGAAGTAATTATTTTTAACTTACTTCATGCTAAAATGAAATAGGTGAGCCTTGAATTGATACTTCATTGTTAATCGTAATCTTTGTCAGAAAATACTCACATTTAAAAGCGTTAAATGTTATCAATTTGTATGTTTAAAGGCTTACCTCTATTACTCTATCTATTCATAAATTGAAAGAAAATGGCCATTTTGAGACAAAAAAGTTGCATTTTGATTTTTTGGATTATTTTTTAATTTCAAAACCCCGCCTATGTAAATTCTAGTGCACCAAGGAGCCTCTGTGTCAAGTTTGATAAAAATCCAACGAAAACTGTGAATTTGTATAAGGAACAAACATACAAACAAACAAACATACATCCATTTATATATATATAGACGTGCACGTGCTGACAGGTCGAAAAAGCAACTTCGCATTCATTCGGGGGTAAGGAAAATAGAAACTTAGGCCGAAATTTGAGGGATTTTTTTTTTTTTTTTTTTTTTTTGCGCTTACAACACTACCTTTTTACTACGTAAAAGGAAGTAAAAATTGTCTTGTAGGGAGTCGAAAATTCAAGGAGAAAAAATTACGTTTGAAGTTTCCGTCCCATTTTACTCACGTTTTCATGTTATTATTTGGTTTAAATCGCGTACCATTCTGGAGAAAGGTAGGATACCGGTGGGTTTTTTCTTCTCTTCAGTATAAGAATAGTAATAACCCAAGTAGCACACTTCGTTTTTTAAAGGTTGTAAAATGTTTATTAACGTTTTAACAACCGCTTAACAATTTAACTGTCAAGTTATTTTGATGATTTGGGTGCACAAATTGTCAAATTTTTTTATTGCAAAAATCAAATGTTTAGTACAAAATAAAATATACTTTGTAGTTAAAAATTGATATTTTGAAGCACATGGGTAAAATATTTAAAGGTTTGTAGCCACTACATATTTGCTTGAGGCGGCTGCCACTCAACATGGCAATTGTAAAGTTCGCTTCTAGTTTTCTAAAAATGGAAAAAAAAAAATTATTTTCTAAAAAATAAATAAATGAAAGAAAAAATAAAAGTGAATACCTTTCAGTAAGTCAGTCTTGTGTGGTATAACTGGAAACACTTTTCCAAGCACAAACCCGAGAAACAGTCGGGTTTGACAAAGAGATGAAGCCGAAATAAACGTCTCCCGATATAGATTCGGGTATAACAATACGATGCACTCAAAAAAAAAAAAAAAAAAAACGAGTAACACTCGGGCGTGACATTTTCGAACACCAGTGCTGTGCCCGAGATTATCTCAGGCATGACAGTTAAAAGGTTAAAAACGTTTATAAAACGTTTAAAGGTTATTTGTGCTACCTGGGAATATTACGAATAAATATGTAAAATAAGATTCTAAAAAACTTAACTTGATAATAAATAACTTTCATAGTAAACACATTATAAGGTAAAGACAATTGATAGCTAATTGCAAATAAGCATATGAGAAAAATTAAAGCAATTAAAAAATAATTCCTCCCCCCCCCACCATAGTCATGCTGAAATGTCAGATAACAGTTTTATTCTTATTATTACTTTATTTTTGATCTCTTGTTTATTTTTTTGCTTTTCGAGTAAGAATTTTCTATTTAAAATGAACGAGCAAAAGTACCTGAGAATCAGTTAAATTTTGAAGTACATGAATACATTTGTACAATAAATGCGAAGTATTATTACAACGTTAGAAAAGCACAAATACGCAGAGATACTGCAGACATGTGTTTTGGCGGTGCAATTAACCCCTTTTTCAATACAGAAAAACTGTGCTCTTATGGATGCACAGACATCCGACACTGTGCATCCATAAGCTCACAGTTTTTCTGCATTGAAAAGGCGTTCCTTGTAGCGCCGAAACACGTGTGTGCAGTATCCTTGAGTATTTGTGCTTTTCTGAAGTTGTAATTATATTTTACAGTTAAGTTTTTTAGCAATTGATGTTTCCGAATTTCTTATTTTAATAGAGCACACGGTTAGAAGCATAAGGTTCAAACGGTTCTCGGTATTCTTAGAGTTTTATAAGAGGGTCGTCGGAACATTGGTTAAAAAAAAAACGCAAGCGATATTAATACGCTTTTATTAGTTTCACTTGTGGGTATGTCTGTATGTAACTCTGAATAAAAGATAAAATTCACGCTCTTCACAAAGATAAAAGTGATAAATTTAATACTATTATTAATGCTAAAGGCTAAACTATATACACGTTGACGTATTCAAGAATACACGTTGATGTATTCAGGAATACACGTTGATGTATTCAAGTGCTTCAGTTGTTTGTATGTCCCTCTGAATAAAAGATAAAATTCGCGTTTTTTGCTTAATACTAAAGGCTAAAATATATTATATAAACTATGTTACTATATTACATGTTGATGCATTATAAGTGCATCTAAAAGCGTATTTTTTAGTTTTTTTTTTTTAAACTAAATGAAAGATTATTTTTATCTGAACTCGGAGAAAAATTCCACAACCGAGCAAGGCTGCAACAAAAATAATCTCGACCACTTCTCTTTTCGCTAAAACCCGCGCAAAAGATAAAAGTTTGGAGATACACTTCTCCACACAACAACCCTCCTCCCCTCCCCTCTCCCCAGCAACCAAAAATGGCATTCCTCAAGAGGGGGGAGGGGGGATGCTTTCACGGCTCGCTCAGACTTCTTGGAAGTTTTTAAAAAAAATCTTTTTCGGAGAGAGCATAAAAATTTTTAAGTGCATCTTTCGCTTAAACTCATTAAAAAGATGAAATGCTTTTTGCTGTGCGTGGGGGGAAGGGGGAGAGGAATCGGGTCACGTGATCAGTTCGGGGAATCGAAGGGGCCCAAATTGAATTAGGCGTGAACTGCGAGTTGTCATGGTAACGGACTGGTATTACGCAGATGAGGATAATGAAAATGTCTTTGTTAACTTGATATAAAATATCCTCGTTTAAGTCTTAGTTGTGAGCTAAAATAATTTTTAAATTAGTTTAAAAACTAAAAATACGCTTTTAAATGCACTTGTAACTTCAACATGTAATATAGATCAGCCTTTAGTACTAAAATAGTATTAACCCATTTCTGCCCAAGTTTTTTTTTTAACATTTTTTTTTTTTCATTTTTATCAGCGTAAAACTCTTACTTGGTATGATTTACGTACATTTTAGGCTTAGAATAGTTCTCCGTTTCGATATTTATTAAGTTATTTAACGTCCTGTTTATGGGATATTTTGCAGATATATGCGACCTTACTTGACTTTACTTTTGCAAAGTAACATTACAGAAGGCATCTGTGATCCATTTTAAGCAAACCATTTTAAAATAGTTTAATTTTATGAAAAATAAGTTGGCAAAAAAAATTACTTTCTATGGCTACTCTGTTAAAAAAATGTCCTGGAAATAACGGAAAAATATACGGCAGCTGAGTTGCCGGAGTATTTCCGTTTCGTTAATTATACTTCCGTGATTTTGAAAAATGTCCGTTCGTCATTTTTTCGCTTCTTAATTCTCCGTTCTTCATTTCTTCGGTTCCCCGCTTATACGTTATAGGCTTATACCTATATATATATATATATATATATATATATATATATATATATATATATATACATATATATATGACAAAATGATGCGCAAAAATGTAAACTTTATCTCTTACGAATTTTGTTTTTTAGAAAAGTTAGAAAATGTCCGCTCATACTTAAAGCAAAATTCGTGCATGAGTTCAAACTCTTAAATATCTTGCCTTTTAAAAAAATACTAAAGCAATACAATAATTGGCTTTTTTTTCATTAAAAATTTTAGTTCATTAAAATAACATGATTTTTTTTGTAAAGATTACATCAATCTCGCATAAAATACTCAAATATTTCGAAGATGGAATGATCAATGCACAGTATTTCTGAGCGCATAACTTCGAAACATTAAGAAGTATTAACAAGGTGCATTTTCTTTCAAATATTTTCTATTAAGTTTGAATACTAATTAAGTTCTTCCGAAAGATTTTTTTTTCCTTTCTGAATTTGAAACATTCGTGGTTCCTTAAAAAAAAAAAAAAAAAAATCCTGTATTTTTACTGATTTCCTCTATTTCCATACATTTACGCTATGGTGTTCATAGTGATCAACACTTGTACTCTCAAAATTGACTCTCAAAAGAAATGCACTCTTAAAATTGACGATATTTTCTTTGTTTTTAATGAAATCGCTTCCAAGGATATGCATCGGGTGAACATTTCGTCAAATTGAAGAAAATGCTTTCGTCACTTTTTTGAGGATGAATTTCGTCAAATGTAACGAAATTTTTCTTCATCCTAGTTTCGTCAAAAAGAATCATTTTCGTAGTTTTGACAGCATTAATGTCGTCACATTAGTTTCACTGTAGCTGAGCATGTTAGTTTATTCAATGTTTGAGTATTCATTTTTTTATTTTATTTCATACTAGCAAAAATACCCGGCGTTGCCTGGGTCAGTAATAATATTGAGAAACAATTTATATACTCTTCTTTCTTTTTTTTTTTTCCTGAACTGAAAGAACTCAGAACACACCGCTTGGCGATTTTTAAAATGTCGCCAAATTTTAGGCGTAACTGTTTTGGGATACCTAGGATAATTTTGCTCCCCTCCCTACTTTATGAAAATACATTAAGTATTATTATGTCACTAATTTTTGTCACAGAGAAATAGTTGTCAAATACTGAGATACTATTGCTGACCATAAAATGACGTTAAAAGTTTTTGTCCTAAATGATTTCGAAATTAATAGGGAACATTTAGCAGTTATTTATGCAAAAATGCAAATTTGTGGTAATTTCAGTCTTGTTTAAGGGTTTTATTAATTTAGTATGTGGATTGCTTTACTTTTTGACATAATTTTAAAAAGGTTTTTAATGGATACATGCGGAATCGGAAAACAAAAGAAAAAAAACCTGAACTTTTCAAATGTGGGAGTATTATATCGATGATTGATATTTTGCTGCAGTCGATAAATATCAGACAATAATCGTTTTATTTTGGTTACGTCGTGTAAAAAGTAAAGTATTATTACGTAGTCTTCGGCACAAAAACTGGCGTCAATTGAAAAAATCGCCGAGAATCTCAGTTATTAAAATCTTGCAGCAAATTTGGCAAAATTCCTGTTCAATCGGATACTAAGGAACTGCCCTATTATAAGTACCCAGAGAAAGAAACCAATCAAAGCAAATAAATTTAAGAAATACCGTTAAGTTGTATTTAAAGCTCCATCAAATTGGAAAATAATGAACCTAATCCATTTATTAGTTGCCAATCTCTTCTAGCGGTTACGTTACCGATACTCTAAAACACATATTTACAAAATTCGAGAAAATATATACACTGCTCGACATTGAAAATGCAACACCAAGAAGGAGTGGTCAGAAATTCATGCAAATTTTACCGTAGACGCACGTCACTGAGTTATGCAAATGATATGAAATGCGCAGCTCTCCGACGCACGTGAAGTAAGATATAAGAGAATGAAGTTGAAAAGTGGGTTATGTTCATGTTGGTTTTTTTGCCAGACTAATTATCGGAGAAATTTGTTTTTTGTCTCGAAGGATACGTGTGATAGGAGGAAATGCCACGCCGTCCTCAACGAAGACACTTCCAGCATATAGACGACTTTACAAGGGGTATGGTGATCGGACTGAGAATGGGAGGTTGGTCCATACGTCAAATTGCAGCTGATACCCACATGGATGCAAGCACTGAGCATCGGCTGTGTCGGAGATGGTTGGAAAGAGGAAATATAGCCACATTGAGGGGTGCAGGTGCAGCCAGAGTGACGTCAGACCGCTTGGACCGACGGATTCACCGACAAGCTGTGGCGGACCCGCAAGTCACTTGTACGTCGATTCTGCAGCACGTACAAGGTACCCTGGATGTTCCTGTGTCGACCAGAACCATTTCCCATCGACTGGTTGCACGTGGCCTGCAATCACGGCGCCCGCTAAGAAGACTGCCATTGACCTCACAGCACAGATTCCAACGTTTGGAATGGTGCCGGACCAGAGCGACGTGGATGGCAGAACGGCAAACCGTAGTGTTCTCAGATGAATCCCGCTTCTGTTTGCCCAGCGATAGTCATCTCATACGTGTGTGGCGTCGACGTGGAGAAAGATCGAATCCGGCAGTAACTGTGGAACGCCCCACGGCGCGACAACGTGGCATAATGGTTTGGGGCGCTATTGCATACAATTCCGTATCACCTCTAGTTCGCATTCGGGGCACTATGACGGCCCAACGATATGTAGTACTGCGGCCGGTGGCAATCCCCTACCTTCAGGGTCTGCCAAATGCAATTTTTCAACAGGATAACGTCCGGCCTCACAGTGCTCGAATCAGTCAACATGCTCTACGAGGTGTACAGATGCTTTCCTGGCCACCATACTCTCCTGACTTGTCACCAATTGAACATGTGTGGGACGTGATTGGACGCCGTTTGCAGAACCTGCCACTGCCTCGTTCAGAGGACGAACTGTGGCAAATGGTTGAAAGGGAATGGAGTGCCATCTCTCAGGACACCATCCGCAGGCTTATTGACTCCATGCCTAGACGGGTTTCTTCGTGCATCGCTGTCCGCGGTGGTCCTACTTCTTACTGAGCCGACGCCGTCCTCGCTCTAAATTTTGCTTATTTATTTTGAAATAAATATCACTTATTGTTCCATGCTGTCTCTGTCTTCTTACCAAATTTCATCAATTTCTGACCACTCCTTCTTGGTGTTGCATTTTCAATGTCGAGCAGTGTATTATACGGACAATGTATAACATCAAAAAACCATATAACTGTATACCTATCTTGTATACGGTTATACGCAAATACATTATAAAAAATAAATAAATTTCCCCGATGCAAAATTCTTTTCCAATTTTTCTCTAATTCCCGTCGTCTTAACAGATTTAAAAATAACTAAATACCTCAAAAGGATGGATTGAAAGGGGGGGGGGGCAGATTGACGAATAAGGGGGGGAACCGTTAGTGTAAAGCCACACTCTTACTTTTTCCTTTTTTTTGGCGTGAAGAATGCCGCCGGCGGGAATATCGGGTGTCAAATTAGAACGCCGCTTCCGGCGAGCGCTCATCCGGGTTAACGAATCGGAATTTTTAATTCTCCCTCCAATTAAGGGCGGAAATTCATTAACACCTCCCCCCCCCCTCCCAGAAAGGGAGATTTCCAGCCCCAGGCTATGAGAACTGTTAATTGCTTTTGTGCGCTTGGCGAGGATACGGCAAATTTGGCTCGCTAGCTGGCGACATTCTTATGCACTGCAAAAAAAAAAAGTTTTTACCATATGCAGTAAACTCTCACTTATGCGCTGGCCCAAGGGACCAACAGAAAAAGGCGCATAAGTGAGAGAGACGCATAAGTGAACAAGCCTATTTAAAGGACTAAAACGCAACATAGGTTCTAATGAGAGAATGAATAAGAATGTTTCTATAGAAAATGGTCATATTACTACGGTGTGGCAACTACTGAAACCTAATTGCAATGATAAGGAGAAAACAAAAATTATGCCATACCTAATCACAAACTGGTCCTTTTAAAACGATCCATAATAGATAACTGTCCCTCTCCGAACTCTAGTTCATGTGGAAAAAATGCCTTCCGTGAGCAATAAAAGAGAAGGATTAAAGAGGAAAGTGAAGAAACATGCTCATTTTTCAAGAAAATAAATGAATTTCTTACATTTTACGGAAAATTCGGCGCATAAGTGAAATATTTATCTTTAGAGCGACGCATAAACGAACGATACTATCATTATTTTACTATGGAATGTGCTAGGACTACTGACAATCGTCATATAAGTGAAAAAGGCGCATTAATGAGGCGGTGTATAAGTGAGAGTTGACTGTAATACTGAAAACGGAGGTTTCAATTCAAAACTGTAAAAACGCAGTAATAAACTGTAAAACTAGCAATTTTACAGTTTATTACTGTCAAATTAACAATATTATAGTTTATTAGCATAAAACTAGCTGTATTATACTGTAAAAACAAGAGTGTAATACTGGCAGCAGAGCTTCCAGCTTGAAACTGTAAAATGCACAGTAATAAACTGTAAACTAGCAATTTTACAGTCTATTGCGTTAAATTAGCAATTTTACAGTTTACTACTGTGAAATTAGTGGTTTTACAGTTTATTACTGTAAGGTTGCAGAAAAATTAGCTGTATTATACTGTAAAAACAACATTCATTTTTACTTCCTTTTACGTAGTAAAGGAAGTATCGTGATCGCAAAAACAAATCCACTCAAATTTGGGTCTAAATTTTGATTTTGCTCATCCCTGAATGAATGTTAAGCAGTCTTTTCGACCTGTCAGCACGCGCATATGTACCTACCAACATAAAACCAGCCGAAAAATCCTTTTCAATCACCCCCGAGTTAATTACGAAGAGTTTTCTCGTGTCGTCTGTATGTACGTATGTATGTGCGTATGTATGTAGCATAACTCAAAAACTATAAGCCGTAGAAGCTTTTGGTTTGGTATGTAGGCTCTGAGGATGGTCTAGTTATGCACGTCCCTTTGTGGTTGCATTCGAATGTTCCTAAGGGTGTGTTTTGCCCCTTTTTGGGGGCAAATCAGTGTTAATTTCAATGCAGGCATAAGTGAAATGAATTGGCGAAACCACTTAGCGATATATCCGCCAAGCTTTTGGTCGTCAAGTGTTTGACGCCAACTTGGCGACATATCGCCAAGCCGACAAAATCGCCGACAAATTTGGCGAAAACAATTATTTTTGGAATTTGGGTTCCATTTGGCGCTATTGGCGATATTTTGCGAAAAATCCACTGAAGGATGCTGAAATCGGCGATATTTAGAAAATTAATCATCGTAAAACAATTTTTTGCATTGTTTAGCGGCAAACTAGGGTTGTAAAGGTTTGAAGTGTTATCTGGCTCACTCCAAGCACTATTTTAATATTTAAGGCATCTACTAAGAAATTTACGCGTTAAAGGAAGTAGTGCGGGGTCCATACCAGATTTTTTACAGTGTGCTCATACAGTAAAGCATTGTTTATGCGTCGTTTACATAAAGTTCCGAGTCATTCCT